>PVJN01006414.1:0-11136 GCA_004026805.1 Lasiurus borealis
GATAGGCCAACTACAGCTCTCCACCCCCTGACCCCCAGTATAAAACGATCATGTAACAAAGGTTCAGGGCTCTCAGCCTCTGCTCTGCTTTCAGAGTATGTTGTGAGCCCCAGCATGCTGGTCTGAATAAACCCCTTTGTTTTTGCATGAGATCGTCTCTTGGTGCTCTGTAAGTGCGGCTTGCGTTCCGGGCTTAACACCACAACCTTTAATCTAAAACATTAAGAAAAAAGAATTTTAGAAGTCCTAAAGTTATTTACTGTTGGAAAAATATATTTGTCCTTATCACAGAATCTAAAATATGCTTATAAGGTTAAGATTACCTGCCTGTCCCTTTTACTACAATAATTCAAAAGCTCTTTGAGGTGATTGTTTCTTAGTTTATTCAAATTCAGGTTTGTTCTGCATTGTTATGCAGATGTAAAGATTTTAAAATAAATTATAATGGATAATTCTGCTGCAATTGAAGAATACATACTCTTCACATATCACCTTATATGGATATAGATATGAATATGGATGTGGATATGGCTGTAGATATCTGTATATTTTGGGAAAATAAGTATTCACTAATATGTTTTCATTTCAACCATAATATTATGTGGAGGGGCAAGGACCAGACCGCATTCCCCCATAAGGAGTCGAATTAAGGTCAGGGTGACCTCAGGCCTGGAGGCAGTAAAACCAGGAACTGGTGGGTTTCGTACACAACCAGGTGCCTGAGGCACACCCAGCTCTGGGTCGCTATAGGGTCTGACAAACCACCCCTAGGAAGGACACATGCATTCCAAGCTGCTTGCTTAATCAGAGTTTAGATAAAGAGTAATGCTTAGCCAAGTCCTCCTGCACTGAGGATAAAAGGCATTTGCTGCGGAAATTCAGGGCTCTCGTGCTTCCCTGCTGTGTCAGTGGAACCGGGAGCCTGGACTCGAGTTTGTAATAAAGGCTTCCTAAATTTTTCAATTGGCTGTCTGGTGGTCGTCTTTCTCCGGTGGGTTCGAGTCCCACCTGGGTCACCCCACAACAATTAATGCACAGGTTTAAGCATTTAAAGCATCTGCTAATATTAGTAACTATTCACAATTCAAATTATTATCTTAATATATTCATACATGACATGACCACACTGAAATATTGCTCTTTAGTGAAGTTGCTAAAATATTAAGATCAGTATTATTGCCATTAGGAATTATTACTTTAATAAAAGTAAGCATAAATGAAACAAATTATTTGACCTAAAATGGAAATTGTTTTTAATATTTATCAGTTCTATTTTAAAGATTTTATAGTTTATGAACTTAAGTTTAAAGTAGTATGCTGAATTCCAGTGCCTCAGAAATTGTATTTACTCATTTTTGCATGTTGGCCTTTTTCTTTTGTTGTTGTAATACAGTTGATTATATTATTAATGGAAGTCTAAATCATTTAAAAACAATGGTTATTTCATGAATGCATTTTAGACCACTTGCACTCAAATACTGATTTTTCAATTAGCTTTCTCACTACCTAGCAAGATATTTCTCAATATGTTCTTAATTCATTTTGTATTCTATGTGAAAGACATATAAAGTTCCAAAAACTAGCAATTGATCCATAAAATAGATACAACTTCCTTGTATGCATAAAGAATTTCCATACCCTGCTCCCTTTTGTTAGTAAGTGTACTCTGATGCTAATTTAGATAAAGCACTACATCAAAGAATAGGGGTGGGGTGCTTTTTGAGATCAACCATAGGAAGCTTCATTAATAACATCTTCCAGAATACCTTTTCTTCCTGAATATTCCCAGTGATCACTAGAAGGCCTGTATTTGAAAATGGAAAAAAAAGATAAATTTAGCAAGTTTGATGATGGCAAGGACTGGATTGGATCATTAGCAAATTGTAGATTGGAGTGGCTAAAGGAATAAATAGAGGGTAAGCAAATGGAATAAAGTTAAGTAAATGTAAATAAATCTAATCTTCATTGTGTAAAGTAAAGCTAACAAACTTTAGAAGGAGGTTACATATTCCATTTTGAGGGTAGTTTAGTTTTAGGTGTGGCTATAGGGAAGGGTGCCTGTGATGTAGTAAAAATCCATATGAATATTGAAATTAGAAAAATGAAATGGTTTGAGACAGAGATGACAGTCTGGTAAATAAAAACAATTTAAAAAATAACTAGCATATTCCTCTATAGAATAGTTGAAAGCACAGCAGCAATAAGGATAAAGTGAAAAATTAATTTGTTTTTCTAGTTAAGTTAAATGTACTATAAATATTGCCTTCCTTCTATGCACAAATGCATTACATGAAATTCTCCTCATTCTTTCCTAGCACTAGCTATATCACCATCAATACTTATAACTATGAAGAACACCATTAGTCTGTAGATTATGAAATAAATTTTAGAAAAATGGTTAATAATGCAGTAGCTTATAGTGCAAATCTCTTGAGTAAATTATACTAACCATTTTAGGTAGTTTACCCTACTTGTAAGTTTAGATGTATTTACTAGCCTTTGAACCTTAACCTTTTAAAATTTAAAGATATCAGATTAATTTGACTTTAATTTTATGTTAAAGAATACTTTGTTCCAGTCAAATTTTCAATGACAGTAATTTTATAGAAAATATAAGAATATCACATTAAAAAAAATCTTAGTGTACGTTAACCAACCCAAAGAACTAGTTAATTTAATAATGTTTTCTGATTTATCATTTTTTCATCTGTCCACCATAAATTGTGTTCTGTCATGATGATAACTTAGAAAACGTAGGAAATAATGGGCTCTTACAAAAACAGCACTGGATTATATGTCGGGGACCTTTACTCTTTTAAAATATATATGTATATTTTATTGATTTTTTACAGAGAAGAAGGGAGAGGGATAGAGAGCTAGAAACATCTATGAGAGATAAATATTGATCAGCTGCCTCTTGCACACCTCCTACGGGGGAAATGCCCGCAACCAAGATACATGCCCTTGACCAGAACCGAACCTGGGACCTTTCAGTCTACAGGCCCAGGGTCTATCCTCTGAGCCAAACTGGTCAAGGATATTCTTTTTTTTTTAATTCTTTATTGTTTAAAGTATTACATGAGTCTCCTTTGTTCCCACATTGATGTCTCTCCTGCCACTCTCTCACCCAAGCACAATACCTCACACCCATACTGTCTGTATCCATTGGTTATGCTCATACTCATGCATACAAGTCATTTGGTTGATCTCTTACCCACTCACCACCCCCCCCACACACACTGGCTTCCCTCATAGGTTGACAGTCTGTTCAATGCTTCTATGTCACTGGTTCTATTTTTGTTCATCAGTTTATGTTGTTCATTATATTCTACAAATGAGTGAGATCATGTGATATTTATCTTTCACTGACTGGATTATTTCACTTAGCATAATACTCTCTAGCTCAATCCATTCTGTTACAAATGGCAAAAACTCCTTTTTTTATAGCAGTGTAGAATTCCATTGTGTAGATATGCCACAGTTTTCTAATCCACTCATCTGCCAATGGGCACTCGGGCTGTTTCCATATCTTAGCTATTGTAAATTGTGCTGCTATGAACATAGGGGTGCATGTATCATTTCTGATTGATGTTTCTAGTTTCTTGAAATATATCCTGGCAGTGGGATCAATGGGTCAGATGGGAATTCCACTTTTAATTTTTTGAGGACACTCCATACTAATTTCCACAGTGGCTGCACCAGTACAGCAGTGCAGGGTTCCTTTTTCTCAGCATCCTTGCCAGCATTTATTGTTTGTTGATTTGTTGATTATAACCATTCTGACAGGTGTGAGATGATATCTCATTGTTGTTTTGATTTGCATGTCTCAGATGATTAGTGACTTTGAGCATGTTTTCATATGTCTCTTGGCCTTCTGTATGTCATCTTTCGAAAAGTTATCTATCTATTTAAGTCCATTGCCCATTTTTTGATTGGGTTGTTTATCTTCCTTTTGTTAAGTTGTATGAGTTTTCTGTAAATGTTGAAGATTAAACTCTTATCAGAGATAACATTGGCAAATATATTCTCCCATACAGTGGTCTTTCTTATTGCTTTGTTGACGATATCTTTTGCTGTGCAGAAGGTTTTTATTGTGATGTAGTCCCATTTACTTATTTCCTCTTTAGTTTCTATTGCCCTAGGAGCTGTATCAGTAAATATATTGCTACAAAAAATATATTTACTATATCTGCTATTTTGCTGCCTGTGGATTCCTCTAAGATTTTTATGGTTTCCTGTCTTATGTTTAAGTTCTTTATCCATTTTGAGTTTATTTTTGTATATGGTGTAAGTTGGTGGTCTAGTTTCATTTTTTACATGTATCTGCCCAATTTTCCCAGCACCATTGTATGCTCTTGTCTCCTTTGACAAATATTAATTAAGCATAGTGGTTTGGGTCAGTTTCTGGGTTCTCTATTCTATTCCATTGGTCTATATGTCTGTTATAGTGCCAGTTTCAGGCAGTTTTGAGAACAATGGCATTGTAATATAGCTTGATATCTGGTATTAAGAACCCTCCTACTTTCTTCTTCTTTCTCAGGATTGCTGCAGCTATTTGGGGTCCTTTTTATTCCAGTAGAATTTTTGGAGAGTTAGTTCTAGGTCTGAGAAATATACCTCTGGTATTCTATTGAGGAGTGCATTGAATCTATAGATTGCTTTGTGTAGTATGGACATTTTAATGATGTTGATTCTACCAATACATAAACACAGTATGTTCTTTCATCTGTTTATATCTTCCTCTATTGTTAGAGAGTGTGGATTTTTGAGCATGACCCTTTCCAGAGAAGCTGTGGACTATGCCCCAGATAGAGCTGTCAGTGCTGACCTCAGGCCAGCCTTTGAGATACGTTCTCATGGCCCCTTCCCAGAACATAGGCCTTCTTTCATAGATCACTGCCAGCTTTTTGAAGAACAAGATGACTCTGTAAATAACATGGTTGTCAACTCTGACATTGCTTGGGAAAAACTGTTTTGTCTTGGGTTGCTTGCTCTGCAAAAACAGGATGTGGTAAATGCACTTAAAAGTGATCCTACACAAAGAGTCACTGCTGCTCTCTGGACTCCCTGTGTGGAGAAAGGCAGTGCAGTCTCTGGCTAGCTCAATAAATTCTTGCTTGCTTATTACCAACTTAGCAGCCTCCATGGTTACTCACATTCACTCCCCAACATCTGCAGGAGGTGAGAGGGACTCCCACTCAATGGGCCGGAGGCTCTCCTTCCATTCTGGGAACCAAGGCCAGAGGTGGAAGTCACAATGATTTATTGAAAAAGAGGAGACCGGTCTCACAGGAGGTAAGTCACAGGCACCTAGGTTGAGATCTCAAGGGTAAGAGTCGGTTGGATAGCTGGATGCAGCATAACCTCCAGACTCCAGTTGGAGGATATGATGGTGACCTCAGCCTAGGACAGGTGTAGTTGAGTCTGAACTGTTTGTCTTGTGTTTATTGTGTTGGTGTTGGGATTGTTTGTTTTGTGTTTGTTGTGTTGGTCTCCATCAAAAGGGGTCAAGGTTCATCTATGTCTCCATGTTCCCCTATGCTATGTTTTTTGAAAAAATTTCAGAAATTCAAGTAGCGAGTGGATGATTATGGAGCCTCTGTTAATGCTTTTGATTTACAGAAAATTTGTGAGTGTGAATGGATGACTTTCCCATATCCCAATGAGTGGAAGGGGGAGCTGGTCACTCCCAGCCCCACAGAAGTAAAAAACTCAGAATATCTGGTACATAAATGTCAGTGTGAGTCTATATGAAAGATTGTGCAAACCCTGCTTTAAGAGGAGGACAATAGAGAACTTTTAATTACTTTTCTTTGATTTATAATCTTGCTGTGTTAGTCAAAAATTTTGGAATTCTAGGGTTAATTTAAGTGTATAAAATTTGTGAAGGTTGCCAATCCAGAGAAGTTTAAACTAAGTCTTGTTGGGTTAAGATTAGTCATAATTAACTGCTTTATAGGCTGCCTTTTTCAACCCTGCTAGCAAACAGAGAATCATATGGTCCCGAGAACTGCAACCTGCCTGCCCTTAGTGATGGATTTACAGTGGGTCTCTAGGGGAGAAAAAGAGCCGAAAACTGCTCCGGAGTATGTGTGAGAAAGAGTAGAAGTGGTGGAATTCACTCTCAGCCTGCTGAGATAGAAAAGCTCTAGGCTGGGGAACAGGGGATGGTTAGAGATATCAGAAGTGGTGAAGGTTGAGATCTTCAGGAGCCTTGGAGTAAAAAAAGAAAAATCTGGGAGGGAGAGCAGTTGTTCCTTAAGTGTAAAAAGCCTGGTTATACAGGATCTCAGACTGCTTGCCTTATTTCCCATGCTAAAGACAGAGTAAATGGTTAATGCAGAAGAAGGATGTGGAGAGGACAGCAGGGAAAGATAGGTTTTTGTTGATTTTTCTGGCTATCACCCGCTCTACAGGCATCCTTGGTTTCTTGCTTATCTGAGCTATGCTACTACAAAACACAGTGGATCATCTTCTGCCCCGTTTTCTTTTCTTTAACCTTTTTAATACACATAAAGAAATCTATTTTAAGTTTTAAAAATATCTGTCTCTCAAAAAGAAATATTACAGAAGGTCTAAGTCATAAGTGTTAATCTAAGAAATTCTGGCTGTTTACTTATTAGGAATCATTAAAAGATTGAGGTTTCAAAGAATAAGGAATACTGAGTAGGAGATATAAGGCATGGTTATGCATTTTTAAAGGACATAGAAAGAAGGTTTAAAGGCTAATTTGAAAGTATAAAATTTATAAAGGGTGTGTAGGTAATAAGAAGGAGAAGAGAAATGTTGTAAGGAAATCAAATAATACAGGCCAGTAAGCCAAGAAGAGTAACAGAGATTAACTAGTTATGCCAAAGTACTTATAGATGGACTGATAAAAGAAATCTAGCACTTACTGTTTGTTCTGAAAATATTACTTTAGAAAGTCCATAAAAAAGACTAGCAAGGAAAGTTCTATCTTAAAGCAGGTTAGTATATTTTTCTCCTTATAGAATTCCTCCAAAATTTGGCAATGCTTAATAAATCATGGCAATACATTTCTTTGAATAAATTCAATAAGACCAATTTCCAATAGTGGTTTTATTAACCAGAAACTTTGACTGGAGTATCATGTTTTAAAGAGCCCTACCTGAACTCTGAACACTTGAAGCCAATAGTAGTGCCATGGAGAAAGTCTGGTATCCTGCTTGGTAGCCCTGAAAATAGCTGGTGCTGGAGCATCAGGTCTATACCCTACCATCACTGGCAGTTGGTCAGAGTAGACGGGGAGCAATAAGGGCGCCTCTGCATCCCTGTGGGACTCCTACGCACTCTGAGCCACGACGATTAGGAGGGATGAGATGGGCCTTGAAGCTTAGGGCATAGGCTCGGGTAGAGCCACTACAGGTGAGGACTTCATTTAACTCAGCAGATACTACAGGCAGGCCTGATAGCAGCTTGGATGGCTTGGCTTCCAGGCCCTAGGGGTACATTAAGATTCAATCATAAAATTCCGGCAAAGGTAATCAGTTACCATTCTTGTTATGATTATGCAAACAATCAGAACAAATTAAATACATTAAATAAATTAGTCTTAATTGGGCTCTTTCAATAAACATGGGGGTAATTTTGAGGAAAAAAAAATCTATTCCAATAGAAGTTATTAAAACAGAAAGATTTTCTTTCCCTTCCACCAGACCATTTGTTACAGTTTGTCTCCACCAGGTCACAAGTCCACCTCCTTCTATGCCCAGGCTTCATTGTCCTTCTGACAGAAAGCAAGGATATCTTGGCTCTGAGAGAAACTTCTGACCTGTCTCAGCAGGAAGTAGCTAGAAGAGCCCACCGATGTCCATTTTCCCTAAAATAATTCAGAGCCAGGATCTTTGAGGTAATATATTAGGCAGTTAGACAGATATGAGCAGAGCAAGGACGATGGGCCAACTAGCACTACCAGATGTAATTAAGCCTTCCCATCTCTACCTATGTGAGACAATGGGACTCCCCAGAAGCAATAGGGAACAAGGCTACAGATAAAACAGCCCAGGAGGTTCCCTAAAAACCGGGAGGGGGGTCCTCTACAGATTCTAGTGACTCTTCCAAACCCTGATCTACCCACCTCACCAGCTTACATAGAAACCCAATATAGAAAAGCTGAAATCCATAGCCAATCTTTACTCAAGTTATTACAGGTTTTACAGTCTACTCAGAAAGCAGTCCAGAAGCATGTTTGATCTGGTCCATCCTTCCACTCAGGTGACTCTGACTGACTCCTAGCTGGAAAGGATCACCTCCACGGCAGTCAAAGTTGATGGGATCCCAATGTAGCTTCATCACACCTGGCTTAAGACAGTCCAGGCAAAATAGAGAGTCCATGACTCTTCAGACCCTCTAAGGATTAGTTCTGGCACTCATTTTGGGCCCTTGTCTTATAAATAGGCCCACTGACTTTATTCAGCAGAGAATTAATTCTATCAAGTTTATAGTCCTTATGGGTCAATAAAACTCCCTCATGGGTACATAAAACCAGTGGGGAATGTTAGAGAGTTGGAATTTTGAGCATGCCCCATTCCAAAGATGCCATGGACTATCCCCCAGATAGAGTTGTCAGTGCTAACATCAGGCCAGGCCTTGAGATACGTTCTTGTGGCCCCTTTCCAGAACATAGGCCTTCTTTCATAGAATACTGTCAGCTTTATGAAGAACAAAATGACCCTGTAAATAACATGGTTATCAACTCTGACGTTACTTGGGAAAAACTGTTTTGTCTTGGGTTGCTTGCTCTGCAAAAACAGGATGTGGTAAATGCACTTAAAACTAATCCTACACAAAGGATCACTGCTGCTCTCTGGACTCCCTGTGTGGACAGAGGCAGAGAGGTTGCTGGCCAGCTCAATAAATCCTTGCTTGCTTATTACCAACTTAGCAGCCTCCGTGATCACTCACATTCACTCCACAACATCTGTCTTTTTTCAGTGTCCTGTAGTTTTTCAAGTACAGGTCTTTTACCTTCTTAGTTAAGTTTATTTCCAGATATCTTAATTTTTGTGTGTGTGTGCATTGGTAAATGGGATTGATTTTTTAGTCTCTCTTTCTGTAAGTTCACTATTGGTGTATAAAAATGCCATAGATTTCTTAGCATTAATTTTGTATCTTGCTTCATTGCTGAATTCATTTATTAAGTTAAATAATTTTTTTATGAAGTCCTTAGGGATTTCTATGTACAGTAACATGTCATTTACAAATGACACTTTTACATTGTCTTTTCCAATTTGCCCAACTTTTATATCTTCTTCCTGTCTCTTTGCTATGACTAGCACTTCCAGAACTATGGCGAAGAGTAGTGGTGAGAGTGGGTATCCCTGTTTTGCTCCTGTCCTTAGGTTAAATGGTTTTAGTTTTTGCCCATTTAGTATAATGTTGGTTATAGGTTTGTCATATAAGGCCCTCTTTGCTGATGTTTTTGTCAAGAACGGTTGTTGGATTTTGTCAAATGCTTTTTCTGAATCAATTTATGACTACATGATTTTTATCTCTCATTTGTTTCTGTGATGTATCACATTCATTGATTTGCAAATATTGTACCATTTTTGCATCCCTGGGATAAATCCTATTTGGTCATAGTGTATGATCTTTCTAATGTAATGTTGGATTTTATTTGCTGGAATTTTGTTAAGGATTGTTTCATCTATATTTATGAGGAATATTGGCCTGTAAATGGTAATTGTCTTTCATTGTGTTGCTTTTATCTGGGTTTGGTATTAGGGTAATGCTGGCTTCATAGAATGAGCTTGGAAGTGTTCCTTCCTCTTAAATATTTTTGAATAGTTTTAAGAGGATACGTTTTAGTTCTTCCATAAATGTTTGGTAAAACTCCTCTGTGACACTGTGTATCCTTTGGCTCTTGTTTGCCAGACGCTTTTTGATGACTGCTTCTATTTCCATCATAGTTATCAGCCTATTGAGATATTTTTCATCCTTAATGATTGAATTTTGGAAGGTTGTATTTTCTAGGAATATGTCTATTTCCTCCTGGTTGTCTAGTTTGTTGGAAGAGAGTTGTTCATAGTATATTTTAACAATCCTTTGTATTTCTGGGGATCTGATTTATTTCATCTTTCATTTCTGATTTTATTTGGATCCTCTCTCTTTGCTTCTTGGTGAGTCTGGCTAGAGGTTCATCCATCTTATTTATCCTTTCAAAGAACCAGCTCTTGGTTTCATTGATCTTTTTAATTGTTATTTTTAAATTTAATTAATTAATTTATTTATTTATTTGTTTATTGGTTTCTATGTCATTTATTTCTGCTCTAATCTTTATTATCTCCTTCCTTCTGCTCACTCTGAGCTTTCCTTATTGCTCTATTTTTAATTATTTAAATTGTAGAGTTAGATGATTTATTACCATTTTTTCTTTTTCTTTTTTTTTATTTGTTTGTTTCTTTGTTTGTTTTTGAGGTAGGCCTGCAGAGCTAAAAACGTCCCTCTCAAGACTGCTTTCACTGTTTCCCATAGATTTTGGTTTCTTGTGTTTTCATTTTCATCCGTTTCCAGGATGTTTTTTATTTCTTTTTTTATCTCTTTGGTAAACCTGATAAGATTTCAATCCTCTTGAATTTGGAGAGGCTATGCCTGTGACCCAATATGTGGTCTATCTTTGAAAATGTCCCATGTGCATTTGAGAAGAATGTATATTTTGTAGTTTTGCCGTGGAATGTTTTAAAGATGTCGTTTAAGTGGATCTGATCTAGTGAGACATTTAGGATTGCTATTTCTTTGCTAATTTTTTGTCTAGAGGATTTATCCAGTGATGTTACTGGGGTATTAAATTGGCTACTATGATTGTATTGCTGTTGATCTATCCCTTGATATCAACCAGGAGGGTTTTTTTTTAATGTATTTGTGTCCTCCTGCATTGGGCGCATATATGTTTACCAGGGTTATATCCTCTGTTGTATTGATCGCTTTAGTGTTATGAAGTGGCCTTTATTGTCTCTTGTTATGCACTTCACTTTGATGTCTATTTTGTCAGATATAAGTATTGCTACTTCAGCTTTTCTTTTTTTCATTTCCATTTGCCTGAAATATATTTTTCCATCCCTTCACTTTCAGTCTTTGTGAGTCCCTTGTTCTGAAGTGGGTCTCTTCTAGACTGCA
>PVJN01006414.1:11236-75675 GCA_004026805.1 Lasiurus borealis
TTTTTTTTTTTTTTTTTTTTTTTTTTTTTTTTTTTTTTTTTTTTTTTTTTTTTTTACAGAAGTACCTTTAGCATTTCTTGAATTCCTGGCTTGGTAGTGATAAACTCCCTTAGCCTTTTTTGTCTGTCAAGCTCCTTATTTCCCCTTCAGTTTTGAATTATAGCCTTGCTGGATAGAGTTATCTTCGATGCAGTTCCTTGCTTTGCATCACTTTGCAAACTTCTTCCCATCCTTTCTGGCCTAAAGTGTTTCTGTTGAGAAATCATTTGATAATATAATTGGAGAAGCATTTCACATGACTTTCTGTCTTTCTCTTGCAGCCTTTAAGATTCCTTCTTTGTGCCACCGTAATTATGTGTGTGTTTTTTTTTCAGTGTGTGTGTGTGTGTGTGTGTGTGTGTGTGTGTGTGTGTGTGTGTTTGATTCATCTTGTTTGACTTTCTCTGTGCTTGTGTGACTTTTTCTTCCCCTCATCAGGAAAGTTTTCTGACATTATTTATTCAAATGAGTTTTCTCACTCTTGTTCCTCTTCCTGATATCCTGGCACTCTTATTATTTGTATGTTGCTTCATTTCATGTTGTCCCAAAGCTCCTTTTGGCTCTCCTCCTGTCTTTTATTTTTTAAATATATTTTATTGATTTTTTTTATTTTGTTTTTTAGCAGAGAGAAACGGAGAAGGATAAAGAGTTAGAAACATCAATGAGAGAGAAACACTGATGAGCTGTCTCCTGCATGCTCCCTACTGGGGATGTGCCTGCAACCAAGGTACATGCTCTTGACTGGAATTGAAACTGGGACCTTTAAGTCCACAGGCTGACACTCTATCCACTGAGCCAAACTGGTTTTGGCTTCATTTTTTCTCCATTTGCAGTTCGGTTTGGGTGAGTTTTGCTTCTCTGTTTTTTAATTTGCTATTTCTATCCTCCTCTTCTCCTAGTCTACTGTTGAAACTTTCCACAATGTTTTCTATTGCAGTTATGTCACTCTTTATTTTTTCTTGTTTCTTACATAAGTTGATTTTTTCATCCATCTGGTTTATGAACTGTATGATCCTTATTCTGGCATATCGCATGCCTCTATTTCACTTAATGCCTTTTCTGACAATTCCTTCTTTTCTTTCTTTTGGGCGTTACTTTTTCTCTCCATATTTGTTCTCACTGAAGAATCTAGGTGTCTAGTTGTGTGAGGTTGTTTCTTGGGTGACAGTGATTCCTCAGGCAATATCTGCTCCTGGCATGGTCACAGCAGCAGCTGCTCCTCAGTTGGCAGTGACTCCTCTGGTTGGTGCTGCTTGGGTGGCTGCTCACAGCAGTGGTGGTTCCTCTGGCTGGCGGTGGTAGACTGCTCACATGCATACTGCTCCTTGGATGGGGATGGGTTATTCACCATACTGCTGTTCCTCAGATGGATGTGGGCTACTTGCCTGGCTTATCCTTGTGTGGTCATGGCACCCTGGGCTAATGTGTTATGCCAGCCAGAGGAAAGCACACATTGGAACTCACAGGAGTCCATGCCTTGGGAGGCTGGGGTCTCGGTGACTGTGGGACCACAGCCAAGGCAGCAGGCCCCTCAAATGGATGGCTGTAGACACAGGTGGTGTCTGAGGGCACCCTTTGTGGAAGTGAGGCTGGGTTTCCAGTCAAAGCAGCTTTCCCCTTCAAGAAGGCACAGCTTCTGCAGTAGAGTTGGCCACCCTGGGACTGTTTGCAATGGTATCAGAAGTTGCCTGGCTAGGCGATCCTGGTCTGCCTGCCCCTGAAGATCCTTCTGGATCTAACTGTCCTTTACTCATACACAAACACAACCCACATTTCTACACACTGCCTTTTCACTTCCTCACTCACTCATTCTCTCTCCTTCACTACCACCATTTTCCTGCTTCTATAGTTGGGTCTAGAGTGATATTGACCCATTTGTGGATGGAGTATCCTCTCCAGGTGTCTGGTTATGTGGCTTGCTCTCTACCACATTGACGAAACAGAACCAAATACAACTCAACAAGACATGACACAAAGAGAACAAAACACAAACGTACTCACAACACCAATAATCCAATATAAGTGACCGCCAAAGAAAAGAGAATTAGGGGAAAGACAAAGAGAATAAATGATATTGAAGAGAGAAAAAATGGTAAGAGAAAAAAACAAAAAGAAAGAAGAAGAAAGAAAAAAAATATATATATAGAGAGAAAACACCATAGAACAAACAGATAAACTAAAAAATTCAAACACCAAACACTCAGAAGAGAGGGTAAGGACAGAATATGTAGAGGAATTGGATGAATATGGGGAGGACCTCAGTCCTGCCCCATAAGGGTGTCTCCTGCACAACAGATCTTCCAGTGTAGACATAGCTGGTCATCACAACCAATTGGCTTGGAGGTCAATTCCTCCCAGTGATACCAACAGCAATCAAGGGTTAACTACAGTAAGACTGTGCAAACAGCCCACAAAGGGGTGTACCAAGAGTGTCCACCCCAGGTGACTGGGGTGGCTAAGCTACTAGGCCCTATAGGATACCTACCACACAATGGCACTCTTTCAACTCAAGGACACTTAGCAACTACCCAGTACATAGAAACAAACACAGAGAAACAGTCAAAACGTGGAGATAAAGAAAGAAGTCACAAATGAAAAAAATGGATGAAAGCAAGATACTGGATATAGAGTTCAAATCCACGGATATAAGGTTACTCAATAATCTGGTAGAAATATCTGAGAAATTTAGTGAGACCCTCGAGGATATGAAAAAGCACCAATCAGAAATTATGCACACACTGATTGAAATTAAAAATAACATATGGAAATCTAACAGCAGACTAGAAGATCCCAGGAATAAAGATTAAAATACGAAGAAGGAAAAACATCCAACTCGAAAAGAAAAATAGAAAAAAGAATCCAAGAATATGGAGATTGTGTAAGGAGCCTCTGGGACAACTTCAAGGTTACCAACATCAGAATTATAGGGGTGCCAGAAGAAGAGAGAGAGAGAGAGAGAGAGAGAGAGAGAGAGAGAGAGAGAGAGAGAGAGAGATGTGTGCAAAATATTTAAAAGCTATATGAAGAAATAATGATAGAAAACTTCCCCTACTTGGTGAAAGAAATAGACTTACAAGTCCAGAAAGCACAGAGAAGCCCAAAGAAAAGGGATCCAAAGAGGACCACACCAACACACATCATAAATAAAATGCCAAGGCAAAATACAAAGAGATATCTTAAAAACAGCAAGAGAAAAACAGTTAGTTACCTACAAGGAAGTACCCATATGACTGTCAGCTGCTTTCTCAACAGAAACTATGCAGGCCCGGAGAGAGTGGCAAGAAATATGCAAAGTGATGAATAACAAGAACCTACAACCAAGATTACTCTATCCAGCAATGATCAGATAAAGGGTTTCACAGACAAGAAAAAGCTATGGGAGTTCATCACCACAAATCAGTATTATATGACATGATGAAGGGTATTCTTTAAGAAAAGGAAAAAGAAGAAAAGGTAAAGATAAAAAAATTATGAACAACAAAGTGACAACAAATACATATTTGTCAACAAGTGAACCTAAAAATCAAATGAATAAAAAACCTGATGAACAGAACAAACTGGTGAATGTAATAGAATCAGGGGCATGAAAAGGGAACAGACTGACAATTCTCAGGGGAAAGGGGTTTTGGGTTGTGGGGAAAGAGTTTGGACAAAGAGCTTACACCTATAGATGAGGTCAGGTTGGGGGGAAGGCCTGGAATGTGGTGGGAACCGAGTGGAGGGGAGCTCTGGGGTGGAGGGGAAGAGGAATATATGTAATAATCTGAATTATACAGATTAAAAACATAAAATAAAAATGAAAAAGTGAAGTTTTGTTTGTTTCTACTGAGTTTTAATGCCCCATTGGGGATGGTTTAAGATCCCACTCTTCTGTATTGTCTGCCACTTTTCAATTTCTGGTTATATTTCTGAGTTTCCAAGTGGTACACTGCTCCTCTGTTTGTGTCCATCTCCACAGCCTTGAATATCAGCTGGCGGGACCAATCTTTTCATGTAACCTGTCTGCCCACTTTCAGTCTTAATCTCTCAAGGAGCTGTTTCTTAGAGGGCTATAGCTGATGAGGTTGCCGTATGCTTTCAGGGACTAAACAACCCTCTTCAGCCCAGTCTCTGAGGGCTCTCAGGAATTATTCATATTTCTTTTCTTCTACTTCTTTCTTTCTTTTTTCTTTCTTTTTTCTTTCTTTTTTTGAGTAACAGTGTGTTGTCTGGATGTGGCTGCCTTGGCTGCCTGGCGACTGGAGGTGTTAGAGAGTGGGAATTTTTGAGCATGCCCAATTCCAGAGAGGCTGTGGACTATCCCGCAGATAGAGTTGTCAGTGCTGACATCAGGCCAGGGCTTGAGATACGGTCTCATGGCCCCTTCCCAGACACTGTCAGCTTTCTGAAGAACAAGATGACCCCTTCTACAAAAATACCCCCACAGAATGTGTCAGTTACCCAGCCCGCCCTTAAATCAGCCAATGGGAATGCAAGGGGAATAACCTACCCACATTTTGTCTTTGTGTAACTGAACCCTAGCCCTCACCCAGACAATCAGAATCAGCCAAATCAGTGATCCCAGCATCACCCCACCACCCGACTCCAAGCCCTATAAAATTGCTGTACTTCTGAGACTTGGAGCTCTGCATCCTGCCACTGCATTGGTGGAGGCAGAGAGACAGAGCTCAAGCTTGAATAAAGGCTCTGCTTTTACATCAGACTCGGCTCCCTGGTGGTCTTTGGGAATCTTGAAATCTGGGCATAACACAGGAAGGGGCTATCTCTTCAAATGAAAATGGATGCTTAGGTCCAGTGTGTCAGGTATGTTCCAGTGCCAGACTCCCAGCCACCTCTCACTGACCTGTTCTCTCCAGCTTTTCCCCAAACTCTACAAGTCTGAAACTCCACCTCCATCTCAGCCACGGGTGCGTGTTTGTATTTGAAAGGTCTTATGAACTGAGTTTAGCTAATAAAAGCAAGGACCAAAATGAGGGGAAAGAACTGTGCCACTGTGAGCCCATCTTTCCCCAGCAAGGCAAGGCTTGGGTAGTTGTTCAGTCTGCCCACTCTGTGCTCAGCCTCTCATGGCTGTGGGCTTAGATATTTTAGAATCCACTGCTGCCAAAAGTCCTGTGGACATCCTTTCCACAGTCAGATGTTACGTCTGTCCCAAGGGACAAGCCTTGATGCCATGTGGCTTTCTTCTGACTCTCTGGGCTTGGAGGTCTCTCACCTCTCTCCAGTCCAGATCCCTCATTTTACAGTTCTCCAGGTGTCCTCTGCCCTTCCTGGCTGCGAATTTCTCACTAGCTGTGTCTACTTCACCAGTTTGGGGTTGATGTTATTCAATTTAGGTGCTCTTTTTATCTGCTCTGGTACAAGGCTTGGGACATGTCTGCCTATTCTGACACCATTTTGTCTACAAAATAATATTTTAAAGGAAATTGGAATGATAGATGATCAGGGTCAGTGATGTTATTAAACTTTAGAAATAAAGGTTAGAATTTTTTAAGTGATGTTTGTTAAAATAAAATGTTGTTTTCTATTTAAAGTCATTTTTGTCCATTCTTAAAATGAGAAAAACTAAGTTCAACTTTACATTTAAGTTGCTATGGGCTGCACAAGGGCTAGTAAAGTATCTTGTTTATCAATATATATGACATACAGACATTTAAAATGTGTCTTAATTAAATGATGGAAAGAAGGAACAAAGAAGTAAATGCAAATTTTCTAGAAGACTTAACTTGGAATGTAAGCTATTGTACATAAAATAGAAGTTAGAAGGTCATTAGTGAAAGAAAAGTACCTTAGTAATAAAGCTGTTGAAATCCAAATTAAATCTATAGTTAATAGTGCGGTACCAATGTTAACTTCTTATTTTTGGCAAATGTACAATGGCTATGGAAGATGTTAACATTAGCATATTGATCAAGATGGCAGAGTAAGTGAATGCTATGGAAGCCTCTTCCCATGACCACTTCAGAATGAACAATTAAATTATAAACAACCAATCTGGAGAACCATCTGAAAACTAGTTTAATAGAAGTCCTATAACTAAAAATATAAAGAAGAAGTCCTGTCAATACTGATAGGAGGGGTGCAAATGCAAAACAGGGGCTGGTCACACTGACATGTGGCAGTAGAGAATCGGGAGAGACATAGCAGCTGCAGAGGAGCTAAGGGTCCCAGACCCAAACTGGGTTCCCCAGCTTGAAGCACCAGTGCTAGGAAAGGGAGCCCCCACATCTAGCTGTGAAAATGATTTTAGGTTCCATCTGTCTGGGAGAAGTAGAAGGCTGCTAGAAATTCAGGCATCCTCTTACAGGGCCCATGCACAAACTTACTCACTGGCAGGCACTTTCCCTAGGCTCTGGTGGAGGGATGATAGCTCAGGAAGTGCTATAAACATACAGGTAAGAACATAATTGTGTGGCTTCAGGGAAAGGGCTGGAGGGACAGACATCATTGTCTCTGTGTTAAGCCCTCCTTCCATACAGCCAACAGGAAGCTGCCATCTTTCCTGTATTGAGCCCTAGCCCTGCATGTCTAAATCTGAATCTGCATTAGCCTGTGAACTCAGCTAACTACTCCCTGATAATCCTTGAGACCCTGCCCCACCCAAAGCTAATATGAAATAATACTGTATGTCAGCTGCAATTGAAAAAGAAGAGATATCAACATTAGGGGGAAATACATAAAAGGTGTACACAAACACTGTTTTTGCAATTTTTTTGTATATCCAATTTTTTAACAAATAAAAAGCTTAACATTAAAATAAGTTTGAGATAGTTCTTGCTTTAAAAATGTGCAAGTGCGCACTGAAGACATAAAAGGCAACAAATAATAGGTATTTTAATATCCAGGCAGTCTTTACTTTATAAAGTAGTGTGGCAAGTCTGAAAATAATTGTGCAATCTGAAACTATGGAAAGCAACTATAATAATTAATGAAATTTACAATTGTTTCATGCCCTCTTACGTATTTTGTCAAAATATAAAACTCACTATCAATTTAGTGTACACAAAACTAAAAGTAGCAAAACTATTATTTACTTCACTATTACTTAAACATTAGAAATATTGATAAATATATCTTTGTAAGAAAATTTATGAAGAGTGGTTTTAACTGTGCTTATATCCATCTTATTTTATGACTAGTAATACAGATTTAGCATTTTCCAATGCTTTAGTAAATTGTTTACTCCTTTCTAAGTTTAAATCAGATTTCAACATTTTATCCTTCATGCTTTCAATGTTGCAAAATATCTGTAAGAGTTCCTTTCATGCAAATTTTGACAGGTGTTATTTCTTCTGGATCATCTTCATCCTTTTTGTTGCAACCACTTTCCTCATTTATGCCAATAAATTCACCTTCACTAAACTCCTTCAGCTGCCTATCTAGAGTCTTTCTGGAAGTGGCAATGTACTGGTATTGTGATGAAAAGTGCTGCTGAAAGTTATCTTATACTTTGGGAAGCTTATAGTAAACATGTTCCATCTCAATATACTTGTGAACGCTGGTTGAAATGCTTTAAAAGTTATTATTTTGATGTGAAAAACAAAGAATGTCCAGATCAACTGAAAAAGTTTGAAGACCAACAATTACAAGTATTATTGGATGAAGATGAGTGTCAAACTCAAAAGCACCTTGCAGAAAGATTAAATGTTGCTTAGGAAATAATTTCTGATCATTTACAAGCAATGGGAAAAAAATTTTAAAGGAAGTAAAATGGGTACCACATCAACTGCATGAAAGACAAATGGAAAACCAAAAAGTCATCAGTAAAATGTTGCTTCAATGGCACGAAAAAATTCTTTTTTTGCGTCAAATTGTGACTGGCGATGAAAAGTGGATTTATTTTGAGAATCCCAAACACATGAAATTATGAGTTGATCCACATCAACCATCAACATCGACTGCAAGGCAAAATAGCTCTGGAAAGAAGACAATGCTCTGAGTTTGGTGGGATCAGGAAGGTGTAGTGCATTATGAGTTTCTAAAACCAGGTGAAACCATTAATACTCATCACTACCAACAACAAATAATCAATTTGAACTCCGCTTTGATCCTGAAATGAACAGAATGTGCCAGAAGACAATGCAAAATAATTTTGCTTCATGATGATGCACCATCACACACTTCAAAACCAGTTAAAGACACGTAAAAAGATCTTGCCTGGGAAGTATTACCCCACCCACTGTATTCATTAGATCTTGCTCCTTCAGATCACCACTTGTTTCAATCAATGACACACAGAATTTCTGAGCAGCACTTCAAAACATAAGAAGAAGTGGAAAATTGGTTCTCTTGTTTGCCTCAAAACAAGAAAAGATCTATTGGGACGGTATCCACAAATTATCTGGAAGTTGGGGAAAATGTGTAGCTAGCAATGGACATTACTTTGAATAAAGAACTTTTTATGTTTCTCTTAAAAATACGGTGTTTTCTTTGATTATAAAATCCGACATTATTAACCCATACACCTAGCAAGCTCTACTTGTTTCAGCTCCCCAACAAAAACTTCCAACCTTTAGACTCATCTTTCATGCCCACCCTTCTTTTCCTTTATCTCCAAACCCAAATCCACATAGACATACAATCTCTTACAAAAACTTAAGGCACCTTATGCCTGGACCATTCTATTTCACCTTAGTCTCATAGGTCTTGTGTTCCTTCATAATTCCTAAACTGCCTTATACATTATAAATATTATTTTTGCAAATATCAATTCAACAATAAAAAACATGCTTGCTGGAATTTTATAATTTTAAAGTAAAATTAAAATTCCTACACAGACACTTTGAGAACCAATACACTGCAGTGCACTTCTTCTCCACATCCTCCAACTTTAACGTGAATGAGATCCTGTTGAAGCTCAGACTGATGAAATTAGGTTGTAGTGGATTTTGGTCCCCATGCTATGCAGTAAGGGCCACATGCTCAGAAGTGAGGCTCAGACCAGTACCAGCGTGCTGACAGTTGTGCAGAGGAAATACAGATGAAGAGAGGTACTGGAAGAATCATGCTGCTGGCTCAGACAGGGGCAAAGGTCTCACTCCTGGGAGCCAGGTCGCACCAAGGATATAAAAGAAAGAAAAATGTCGGCAGAATACACAGAAATCTCCCGAGCCTTGTCCCTGAGCAAATAGAGAGAACAGCTGAGGCTTGCATTGGGAGTATTTATTGGCGATTTAAGGGAAAATATACTCCAAAAGAAGGTGGGAGACTGCTGGACAGAGCTCCCCTGACCATTTAGGACCCACTACGGTTGCTGGGTTTTCTCCTGGAGCCACCAGCTCAGACACAGAGACTGCACCATCTAGAAGGGGAAAGTAGATGTTTACAGAAGTGTGAAAATCTACAGCTGTGGTACCCACTGAATAGCTGTAAACCTCAGAATACCAGTCTCCAGTTGGCACAAACATTTGGATTCAGAGGAGCTCCACACACCACACAGAAAGGTCAGATTTTTCCTGGGACAAGGTGAGGTCTCTGGTCCCACAGAACAGAAAGGCACACACTGGGAGCTGGAGGACTGGGAGAAATCTGCATCTAGGGAAATCTGTGGCTGTTGGCAGGGTGTGATCCATGAATGTGGAAGGGGGTCCTCAGAGATGTTAACAGAGGGGAGCTCTAGAAAGCAACCCATTTTGATCTGTGGCAGAAGGACAGCCTGGGAGTTATTGAAGTGTGTCGGTTCTTTGGACAAGAGCAGTGAAGGGGTACTGTGCAGACTTGCGCTCTTTCCTCTCCAGATCCTTGCTTCTGATTGCTAAGCCCAATACAAACAATCACCCAGTTGGGGAAAACCTGGGAGACTGCAGAAGAAAGTTGTTTTTCTGGAGACTGGGGGTCAGAGTGGGGAGTGACCTTTGGAGAACCAGCTATGCGGAAGTCCACTCCCACGAACTGGTATTGAGTAACACAGGGAAAGCAGGATCTAAGCACAGGCTAGAAAGGACCTATAGTCTCAGAGGTCAATTGCAAAACACTGCCACCCAGGACATGACTCAAAAATTGACTCTTGTGTAATCACAAAAGAATAAAGAAATTAAGACACACACTAGCTTAAAAAACAGTGGAACACAGGGAACTGCAATATTGTCCGAACTGGGAAACAGGTTTGTCAAACAGATCAATAGAGAAAGTGAATGACCATTCTATTTTTTTATTTTTTATTTTATTTATTTTTTACTTATTTTTTATTATTTTTTTCATCTCTTACTTAAGAAACGATTTTTTATTTTTTTCTCACTTAATTTTACCTTTTTAATTACTACATTTTTATTTTCAATCAGTATTATTACTATTACTATTTTATCTTTTTGGAAAAAAAGTGTCATTTTAAAATTATCTCTCTCTGGTGATCAACTTTATTTGTGGCTACTAATACTGTGAGTAAATTTCTGTTCAGTGCCTTGTGTGTTGTACCTGATTGTGGTTTTCTTTGTGTGTATGTGCCTTAAAATCAACGCTGGAGAGAGAGAACTACATAACCAGACACCCAGAGAAGGGAGGCCATGGTCAGACAAAAAACAGCCCACATATGAAAGAAAAGCAGGCCACCAGAAAAGGAATTAAACAAAATGGAGGCAAGCAATCTGCCAGAGAAAGAATTCATAGAAATGGTCATAAGGTGGCTGATAATTGGATAATATGAATAAGAACCAAGAGGAAATGAAGAAGAACCAAGAGGAAATAAAGAAGAACCAAGAAAAAATAAAAATGACATCACTGCTGTAAAGAACTTGATATAAAGCAATAAAAGTAGACCAGTAGAAGCAGAGCACTGTATCAGTGAGCTAGATGAAAAAGTAGTAAAAAATACCCAAGTAGAGCATATTCTAGAAAAAAAATTAAAAATCAAGAAGAGAGCTAAAGGGAACTTTGGGATAACATGAAATAAAAGAACATCTGCATTATATGGGTACCAGAAAAAGAAGAAACTGAGCAAGGAATAGAAATCCTGTATGAAGAAATAATGACAGAAAAATTTCCTGATATAGGGAAGAAAAAACCCACACAAATCCAAGAAGCTCACAGAGCCCCAAGCAAAATGAACCCCAAAACACCAACACAAAGGCACATTATAATTAAATAGGCAGACACCAATGACAAATAACCTTAAAAGTGTCCAGAGAGAGACAGTTACCTGAAAAGGAACCCCTATTAGACTAGTAACAGATTTTTCAACAAAAACTTATCAGGCCAGAAGGAAATGGAATTAAATATACAAAGTCATGCAAAGAAAGGGTCTGAATCCAAGAATACTGTACCTAGCAAGGCTATCAAGCAAAATTGAGGGTGAAATCAGGAGCTTCATAGACAAAAAGGATTAGGGAATTTATTATCACCAAACCAGCAAGGCAAGAAATTCCAAAGGGTCTGCTGTAATAAAAGAATTAGGAAGGTAAGAAGGAAGACAGGGATAAAGAATAAAAATGGCAACAGATACGTATCTATCAATAATAATTTTAAATGTAGGAAATCACAGAGGTACCAGTGACTGGGCTGGAAAATAAATAAAAATAATAGATATTAACTAGAGAGAATTGGGGAAAGTAGTTGCAGCCTGCAGATCTGGTTGTGCTAGTAAGGTCTTGCTTCAGAAGGGAGATGGTATTTAAGAAGGAAAAAAAAGAAGAATCCAAGATGGCAGCATAGGTAAACACCTACACTGCTGCCTCACACAACAATTTCAAAACTACAACTAAAAGACAGAACAGACAACATCCAGAACAACACGAAAGCTGGCTGAGTGGAAGTTCTACAACTAGAAGGAAAAAAAGAGGCTCACAGAGACCCAGAGGAGCTGCAAAAAGCTGAAGTACAGAGATGCGAGCGTGGAGAGAGCAGGTGCCAGAGTACCTGGCTGGCTTTCTCTGGCTAGAGGGAGACAGAGACTCTCAATGGCATTGAACCCCTTATCTTACGACACTATACCACAGATCCAGCCAAAACTTATATGGGGGAGTTTGGACTGCAAAAAGGGAAAAGTGCATGGAAATTTAGGGGAGTCTTAAAAGATCAGAAGTCTGGTGATGTCCACAGCAATGCACGCAGAGGACTGACTGCTGATTGTGCCACTGACTTTCAAGAGTGGGCAGGAGACAGATCCTCCCAACTGCATCACTTCTAACTTCACTAAACCCCAGTTTCGGGCAAAACCCTGGGAACCCAGACTCATATGGTCCCAGAGTGCAGAGGAGCCAGAGGGGCAGCAGTCTAGAGGCACTGCAAGAGTGCACACACGCATAGGGATTGCTCCAGCGATTTCCCAGTCACATGAGAATCAGAGGCCATGGAGGGTGGGGCCAACTAAAAGGCAAGGCGGTCCCTTAAAAGAATCCAAAAATGTGAAGATAATGTAAGGAGTCTCTGGGACAGCTTCAAGCGTTCCAATATTAGAATTATGGGGGTGCCAGAAGAAGTTAGAGAGCAAGATACTGAACACCTAATTAAAGAAATAATGAGTGAAAACTTCCCACATCTGGTAAAAGAAATAGAATTACAAGTCCAGGAAACACACAGAACCCCATATAAAAGGAATCCAAAGAGGACTACACCAAGACACATCATAATTAAAATACCAAGAGCAAAAGACAAAGAGAGATTAGAAGCAGCAAGAGTAAAACAGTTCATTACCTACAAGGGAGCACCCATACAATTGTCAGCTGATTTCTCAACAGAAATGATGCAGACCAGAACCTACAACCAAGAATACTCTATCCAGCAAAGCTATCATTCAGAATTGAAGGGCAGATAAAGAGCTTCACAGATAAGAAAAAGCTAAAGGAGTTCATCAACTCCAAACCAGTATTATATGAAATGCTGAAAGGTACTCTTTTAGAAGAGGAAGAAGAAAAAGGCAAAAGATAAAAATTATGAACAACAAATATGTATCTATCAACAAGTGAATCTAAAAACTAAGGGAATTAAAATTTTGATCAACAGAATAAACTAGTAAATATAATAGAATTAGGAGCACAGAAAGGGAGTGGACTGATAATTCTCAGGGGGAAAGAGGGGAGAGGTGTACAGGGAGAGATGAGACAAAAATCATACACCTATGGATAAGGTCAACAGGAGAGAGATAAGGGTAGAGGGAAGGGTGGGAGCCAGGTGGAGGGGAGCTATGGAGGTGAAAAAAGAAACAAATGTACTAATCTGAATAATAACAATTTAATTTAAAAATAAATAAAAATAATTTTAAATGTAAATGGATTAAATGCTCCAATCAAAAGACATATAGTAATGGATTGGATAAGAAAACATGACCCATATATATGCTATCTACAAGAAACCCACCTCAGCAAAAAAGATGCACACAGACTGATGGTGAAGGGATGGAAAACGGTTTTTCAGGCAAATAGAAATTAGAAAAAGCTGGGTTAGCAATACTTATATTTGACAAATTAGATCTCAAAGTGAAGGCCAAACAAGAAATAAGGAATTCCACTTCATAATACTAAAGGGAACAATCACACAAGAAGAAATACATCTGGTAATCATATATGCACCTAATACAGGAGCACCCCAATATATAAAAAAGAAGTTCTGGAGTATATCAAGGGAGAGATTGACAGCAATAAAATCATACCAGGAGACTTTAATACCCCACTATCACCATTGGACAAATACTCTAAACAAAAAATCAGAAAGAAAGATCAATTCTTAATGACTCACTAAACCAGATGGAATTCATTGACATCCTCAGAAAATTTCACCCCAAAGTCACAGAATATACATTCTTCTCAAGTGCAAATGGGTCATTTTCAGAGATAGATCATAAGGTGGGTCATTGGAAAAGTCTCTTCAAATTCAAGAAAATAGAAATCATATCAAGCATCTTATCAGATCACAGTTGCATAAACAAGAAATCAACTACAATAAAAACAATCCAAAGAAATAAAACACATGGAGACTAAAAAGCATACTATTAAACAATGAATGTGTTATGAGAGAGATCAAGGGAGAAATACAAAACATCATGGCAACATATGGCAATGAAATCACAACAAGCCAAAAATCAATGGGAAGCAGTGAAAGTAGTCTTGAGAGGGAAGTTCATAACTCTACAAGCCTACTACAAAATATAAGAAACAATGGTAATAAATTATCTAACCCTACATCTCAAAAAGTTAGAAAGAGAGCAACAAAAAAAGCCCAGTGTAAACAGAAGGAAGGAAATAGTAAAGATCAGAGTGAAGATAAAGGACATAGAGAACAAAGAAACAATACAAAAGATCAACAACACCAAGAGGTAGTTCTTTGAAAGGATAAACAAGATTGATTAACCTCTATCCAGGGTCACCAAGAAGCAAAGTGAGAGCATTTAAATAAACAAAATTAGAAATTAAAGAGGTGAACTGAGAACACACCCCACTGAAATACCAAAGTATGTTAAAGAATACTATGCACAACTCCATTGCAACAAACTGGAAAACCTGGAGGAAATGGATATATACCTAGAAATATATAACCTTCCAAAACTCAATCAGGAAGAATCTAAATATCTTGATAGGCCATTAACTATGGAATAAATTGAAGCAGTCATCAAAAACTTAAAGCACACAAAAGCCTGGAACCAGACCGCTACACAGGGGAGTTTTACCAAACATATAAGGAAGGATTAAAATCTATCCTCATCAGACTATTTGAAAAAAATTCAAGAGGAACAAGTATTTGCAAGCACCTTCTATGAAGCCAGCATCACCCTAATATCAAAACCAAATAAAGACAACACTAAGAAAGAGAATAACAGACCAATATCCCTCATGAACATAGATGCCAAAATTCTCAACAAAATTCTATCAAATCAGATCCAGCAGTATATCAGACAGATCATACACCATGACCGAGTAGGATTTATCCCAGGAATGCAAGGATGGTACAATATCCCCAAATCAATAAATGTGATACATCACATAAACAAATTGAGAAATAAAAACTACATGGCCCTATCAATTGATGCAGAAAAAGCATTTGACATAATCCAAAAACCTTTCCTGATAAAAACTCTCAACAAGGTGGGAATAGAAGGATCATACCTCAATGTAATAAAAGCCATATATGATAAACCCACAGCTAACATTATACCCACCCAATGGGAAAAATCTAAAACAATTTCCCCTAAGAACAGGAACAAGACAGGAATGCCTACTCTTACAACTCTTGTGTGACATAGTTCTGGAAGTACTAGCCATTACAATTAGACAAGAAGAAGAAGTAAAAGTCATTCAAACCAAAAAAGAAGAAGCAAAGCTGTCCTTATTTGCAGATGACATGATACTGTACATAAAAAAACATGAAGGACTCCATCCAAAAACTAATTGACTTAATAAATAGAATTGGAAATGTAGCAGAATACAAAATTAATGCCAATAAATCTATGGCATTTCTATATACTAATAGTGAATTTACAGAAAGAGACACTAAAAAAGCAATCCCATTTACCATCACACCAAAAAAATTAAGATACCTAGAAATAAACCTAACTAAGGAGGTAAAAGACCTATATGTAGAAAACTACAGGACACTGAAAAAGGAGATAGAGGAAAACATAAGCAAATGAAAGAGCATACCATGCTCTTGGATTGGGAGAATCAACATCATTAAAATGTCCATACTACCCAAAGCAACCTATAGATTCAATGAAATCCCATTAAAATACCAATGTCATGTTTCACATAGCTAGAAAGAATTCTTCAAAGATTCATCTGGAACAAAAAAAGACCGTGAATAGCCACCGCAATCCTGAGAAGGAAGAATAAAGTAGGTGGGATCTCAATACCAGATTTCAAGCTATACTACAAAGCAACTGTTCTCAAAACAGCCTGGTACTGGCAAAATAAAAGACATATAGACGAATAGATAGAACAGAGAATCCAGATATCCACCCAAACCACTATGCTCAATTAATATTTGACAAAGGAGGCATGGACATACAATGGAGTTAAGATAATCTCTTCAATGAATGGTGTAGAGAAAATTGGACAGATACATGCAAAAAAATGAGACTAGACCACCAACATAAAAATAAACTCCAAATGAATATAAGACTTAAACATAAGAAAGGAAACCATAAAAATACTAGAGAAATACTAGAGAAATCCACAGGCAGCAAAATATCAGACAAATGCTGAAGGAACTTCTGCACTGATACTGCTCCTAGGGCAATAAAGGCTAAAGAGAAAATAAACAAATGGGACTACATCAAAATAAAAAGCTTTTGCACAGCAAAAGAAACCATCACCAAAACAACAAGAAGTCCCACTGTATGGGAGAACATATTTGCAAATATTATCAATAATAAAAGTTTAATCTCCAACATCTACAGACAACCTATACAGCTGAATAAAAGGAAGACAAATCACAAAGTAAAAAAATGGGCAATGGGCGGAAATATAATCTTTTTCAAAGAATACAGAAGGAAGGCCCAGACACATGATTCAAATTAAAATAACAATGGGATACCATCTCACACCTGTCAGAATGGCAATCATCAACAACTCAACAAATGACAAGTGTTGGCGAGGATGAAGAGAAAAAGGAACCCTTGTGCACTGCTGTTGTGAATGCAGAGTGGTGCAGCAGCTATGGAGAAAAATATGGAGTTTCCTCAAAAAGTAAAAATGAAACTCCCATTTGACCCTGTAATCCCACTGCTAGGAATATATCCTAAGAAACTAGAAACACCAATCTGAAAGGATTTATGCACCCCTATGTTCAGAGCAGCACAATTTACAATAGGTAAGGTTTGAAAACAGCCTAAGTGCCCATGAGCAATGACTGGATCAGATAACTATGCTACTTCTACAATGGAATACTATGCTGTCATAAAAAAGAAGTAATTCTTATCATTTGCAGCAACCTGGATGGAACTGGAGAGCATTATGCTAAGTAAAATAAGCCAGTCAATGAAAGAAAAATATCACATTATCTCACTCATTTATGGATAATAAAGAACACTATAAACTGATGAGTAAAAAGATATATACAGAGGCAGTAAAGCATTAAACTGATTGTCACATACAGTGGGAAGGTTTGGGAGAGGTGATGTAGATAAGAGATCAACCGAAAGACCTGTATGCCTGCACATAAGCATACCACTTGACATAAGACACTGGGGGGGGGGGGATTAGGGCATGCATGGGAATAGAGGGGGTGGCAATGGGAAGATATGCACACATGTGATACACTAATAAAAAAATAAAAATTAAAAAATAATAAATAAATAAAAATTCAAAAAAAATCCCTCCACCAACTCTGCCTAGTAATTATTTATATGTTCTGCTATTTTCTGTTCCTCACAGGCAAACTTATTAAAAAACACTTAAATTAATATCTTAAAATAAAATAATATTGAATAACTGGTTACTTAGCACTTACTATGCATCATTTTTAGATGCACAGTATGTAAATATGGTTCCTATATAAAATTAGTTTCCATTAATAATACAGCACAGCACTTCACTCTTTTAAGAGAGGTTTGATTTAGCTCCTTTAAGTAACTTCTCAAGTGTATATCTTACTAGTTAACTATCAAAGATCATTATTAATTCAGGCAATCCTTACTTGCCCCAGTTCTTATATGTACAATTTTTTATTAACACAGTGTGCTATGTGTCTGTGGCTTTACTGAGATTTAATTCAAATTCCATAAAATCCACTGATTCAAATATATAATTTAAGATATTTTACTGTATTCAACTTGTACAACTATCACCATAATCTAAATATAGAATATCTTCATCACCCCCTCCAAAAAAACTTCACATCAATTGGCTGTCATTTCTTATTTCCCATCATCTCTCAATCTATATAATTGCTAATCAGTTTTTTTTTTTTAGTTTATAGAATCATACAATATGTGGTCATATATGACTGGCTAAATTTACTTAGCATACATTTTTTTCATAATAGATTTTAATAGATTTTATTGATTTTTTACAGAGAGGAAGGGAGAGGGATAGAGAGTTAGAAACATCGATAAGAGAGAGACATTGATCAGCCACCTCCTGCACACCCCCTACTGGGTTGTGCCCACAACCAAGATACATGCCCTTGACTGGAATCGAACCTGGGGTCTTTCAGTCCACAGGCCGATGCTCTATCCACTGAACCAAACTGGTCTTGGCCATAATATTTTTTTAACAATCCTTTGTATTTCTGTGGGGTCCATAATATTTTTTTTAATATTGGTCCATGTATCATGTATCTGAGTTCATTGATTTTATTGCCAAACAGCATTGCATTTTATAGAGATACTTTATTTTGTATATCCTTTCTTTAGGGTTTTGACATTCTGGTTGTTTCCAGATTTGCTTATTATGAATAATGCTCCTATGCAAATTATTGTACAAGTCTTTGAGCTTTATGTATTAACTGAAATTCATACAGTACAAACATTTTAGCTAGCTTTTCAGTCCAAAAATTACTACATAAATAACAGAGGCAGATCATGGTCAGTGACCAATCACATCATTTCTTGCAAAGTCTGTGGATTCTTGCTCACTGCTCATATCTCTAGTTGACACATAGCAGCAAAGCATGTAGTTGTGTTGACTCCTGTCTTGAAAAAAACAAACCCTTGTAATAGTCAATAAAAACAGATATTCAAAAGAAGAAATTACCAATAAATATGAAAGTGTAGCAAAAAACATAAACTGATAACACTGTAAGTAAAATTAGAACCAACCATAAATAGAGTTATAGAATAAGTAGCTTACTGTGAGAGTGTTTACTAGTACATGTTCAACCATAGCAATAGGAATTAGGAATTGAAAAAAATCCTTGTTCCTTGCTTTGCATTCAGGCAGACATGCCTGGCAATCAGCTTATATGTGAAGAATATGATTATTTATACCTAAATCTATGGCCTGTTATAAATCCTCATATAGAAATTCCTGTTAATTTGTTTTCACTTGGTATTATTTTAGTTCAGCTCTTAGAAAAGAAAGAACTTAGATTTTTTAAAAGTCTGGATTCTTTTGATTATAAAATATCTTATTCAGTTAGAAGTCCCTGAATATTTTGTTTTTACTTTTTTTCTTAATAGAGTCATAGATACAGTCTGAGAAGTTTGCATTAATTTACTTTGATAGGTCTTTGCCTTTATGACAAATATTTCATATTTCAGTTTATATTAAAATATTTGAAATCCTTTATTGGATATTTAATAGCTTTCTTCACTTGAATGTTTAGCCACAAAGAATGATTCTTGTCTCATGTACTGAAAGAAATTGTAGATGAATCCTTAGTTGAAAAATATTGTGGGTGTTATATCAATAAAATACTCATTTTTTGCACTTGGAAGACCAAGAAGATTAAATTTTTATGTCAATATGTATTTTAATGAAACTGACCTTATAATAAAATTTGTTATTAACTAAAATAAAATGGCTTCATTTCTCCAATATTAAAAGTTCATTGGAAGGCAGTTGGAAAGAATATTAAAAGCATGAGTGGTGAAGATAATTTGCTTCACAACAAAATTTACGTTTGCCTTTGTTTCTCAAGATGAATAAAAGATCATCTATGATTCTACTTCAAAAATTAAAATATAACAGACAAAAGTACATGGCAGACACAGAAAACATTTTAGTTGTATAGTTTGTGTCTGTATATGAGATTGTATTTTATTTCATTCTTTTCTTTTTGTATTTATTGGTTAATTCTTGCATTTTTAATATAAGTTTCATAAATTCTTGACATTTTTTTTAGAAAAAAAGACTGTTCTAATTGTCATTGCTACATACACAATACCCCAAAAACTCAACACAACCATATATTTTTTCTTATGAATATGTATATTGGTCAACTCTTGCTGGGGACAACTCATTTGTATTCTATGTGTCATTAGGTAGGGCATCTCCACAGGAACTGGAGGATCTTTTTTTCAAGTTGGATCACAAATATGCTGACAAGCTGCTGGTGGCTAGTGCTGGGGGTTCCTTTCTATGTAGCTCTCTCTATAGGATGGCTTGTGCTTCTTCAGATAATTGTCCTTAATTTCCAAGATAAATCATCTCCAGACACAAGAAGTAGAATGATAATGCAGAAAATAAAATAGAATAAGCATTGCTAAGAGAATCACTGAAAGTAGAGTCAGGAGGCTATTAAGGAAATGGGGCCTTGTGCACATCTTATGCCCCAGTTCTCAGAGCTGCTATTAAGTTGCTGAACCTGTTACTCAGCTCAGCTGAAAACATCTTGGAACAACAACTACTACATGGATAGATACGGGCTTTGCTTCCTCCTTGTTTGCATATCAGAACTAACTTGTCCTATTAACCTAGCCTGCAATCCTTCATTTGCATGGAAGGCTTACATTTTGTGGTTTTTGCCCTCAAAAACCCTGCCTTTTCCTGTTCTCCCCAGAGTGTGGTTTGCGTTACTGCCTGAATCTGCATCTCTCAGATTGTAATCCTAATGCTCAAATAAATGCCTATTCTTTATTATGGTCTGAACCTCTTCTTTGGTTGGCATTATATTGTAGGTTTCTTAAGACTTCAGCCTAGAAAATAAAGTATCTATTCTGCTTGTCGAGCAATCACAAAATTCAGATGCAAGAAGAATAGATATAAACACCATCTTTGTTGGCAGGAATTTCAAAAAAATTGTAGCTATGTTTCAAACCACCACAGACTTAGAGAAAAAGTTATAGGGAAAAAAATAGAACCTTCCTGTGAAGTAATCAATTACAGATTGTTGTCCCAAGTTAAATATTTTTATATTTCATCTTAAAACCAAATCTCCAGAGTTTAGATAACCTACTCCATGGTAGTGCTGCCTCTACATCCATTTTACTTGGCCAAGTAGAGTGCAGGGACCTTGAAATGACACCACTTCCTTCATGCAAGCACATGCTCTGGATAGCAGCCCAGAGTCACAAGCAAATGTTTCCCAACACCCTTTGTGGTCAGCAGTCTTTACTAATTCCCAGCATTGTGTATCTTGTGTGTCTTTTAGATAAGACCCCATGGAGATTACAAAAAAAAACATTTTTTGGTTTAAATGGATCAATTCAACTCTAGCCTGAAATGCCACATACTCCACACAAGGACCCTGGATAAAAGCCTGTGCAGCAACTCTCTCTCTCTCTCTCTGTCCTCTTCCTTGGTGTCCCTGTGTGGAGTATGTGGTATACCTTGATAAGTGCTGTGTACTTATCCCAGGATTTGTAAATGATAAACTTCTCTATTTTAAATTCATTTTGTGGTCCCTTTTATTTATTTTCCCATTAGTTTCTTCTGCCCTAGGAGATGTATCCATAAACATATTGCTATAAGAGAGGTCTGAGATTTTGCTGTCTATGGTTGCTGCCTATGGTTTCTTCTAGGATTTTTATGGTTTCTCAACTTACATTTAAATCTTTTATTCATTTTGAGTTTATTCTTGTGTATGGTGTAAGTTGATGATATGGTTTCATTTTTGTGCATATATCTGTCAAATTTTCCCAGCACCACTTATTGAAGAGACTGTCTTGCCTCCATTATAAGCTCTTGCCTTATCAGTTGAGCATAATGGCTTGGGTTGAGTTCTCTGTTCCATTTCATTGATTTATATATCTGTTCTTATGCCAGTACCAGGCTGTTTGGATTACAGTGGTTGTGTAGTATAACTTGATATCTGGTATTATGGTTCCTCCAACTTTGTTCTTTCTCAAGATTGCTGCAGCTATTTGGGGTCTTTTTTGGTTCCATACAAATTTTTTGTAGTATTTGTTCTAGATCTATGAAATATGCCATTGTTTTTTTTTTTTAAGGGATTGCATTGAATCTGTAAATTGCATTGGGTAGTATGGACATAATATATTCTTCCACTTATTTATATTTTTTTCTATCTCTCTTTTCAATATCCTATAGTTTTCCAAGTACAATTATTTTACCTCCTTGGTTAAGTTTATTCCTAAGTATCTTAATTTATTTGATGCAATGGTAAATAGGATTGCTTATTTAATATCTCTTTCTGATAATTCATTATTAGTGTATAAAAAAGCCATTGATTTTGTATTCTGCTAAATTGCCAAAATCCTTTACTAGATTTATACTTGTTTTTTAGTGGAGTTTTTAGGGTTTTTTTATGTACAGTATCAGGTTATTTGTGAATAGTAAGAGTTTTTCTTCCTCCTTTCTAATTTGGATGCCTTTTATTTATTCTTGTCGTGTGATCATGGTGGTTAAGGCTTCCAGTACTATCTTGTTCCTGTTTTTAAGGGAAATAATTGTAGTTTTTGCCCATTTAGTATCATGTTCACCATAGGTTATCATATATGGCCTTTATCATCTTGATATATATTCCCTCTATGCCCACTTTGCTGAAAGTTTTTATCAAAAATGGGTGTTGGATTTTGTCAAATGCTTTGTCTGTGGCTGCACAATAAATTAAAATATTAATAAAATGAAAATGGAGCCCACTGCATAGAAAAACATATTTGGCAATGATACATATGATAACAGGTTAATGTGCAAAATATAAAGTCACTCATACAACTAAACAAAAGGAAGACAATCCAATTAAAAAATGGACAAAGGACTGAAATACACAATTCTCCAAAGTGGACATACAGATGGCCAAGAAACATATGAAAAAAAGATCAAAGTTACTGATCATTAGAGAGATGCAAATTAAAATGACAATGAGGTATCACCTCACACCTGTCACAATGGCTACCATCAACAAATCAACAAATGACCAAGTGGTGACAAAGATATGGAGAAAAGGGATCCCTAGTACATTGCTGGTGAGAATGCAGACTGCTGCAGCCACTGTGGAAGCAGTACAGAGTTTCCTCAAAAAACTAAAAATGGAACTCCCATTTGACCCAGTTATCCCATTTCTAGGAATATATCCTAAGAAACTAGAAACATCAATCAGAAAGAATGTATACACCCCTTTGTTCATAGCAGCACAATTTACAATAGCTAAGATCTGGAAACAGTCCAAGTGTCCATCATTAGATGAATAGATAAAAAAGCTGTAGTACATTTACTCCATGGAATACTATGCAGCAGTAAAAATGAAGAATCCCTTACCCTTTGAAACAGCATGGAGGGGGGGAGGGAACCTGGAGAATATCATGCTAACTGAAATAAATCAGTCACAGAAAGACAAATATCACATGATGTCTCTCATATGTGGAATCTAAGTTACAAAATAAACTGATGAACAGAGTGGGTCCAGAGGCATAAAAGCATGGAACAGAGTGTGGAATCTCAGAAGAAAGGTGAGGAGGGTGGGTGGGTAGGTGGAAGGTAATCAACCAAAGACCTTGTATGCATATACGCATGGCCCATAGACAGAGACAACTGGGTGTTGAAGCCTGGGACAGAGTGCAGATTTGGGCTAGAGGGAATCAATTGGGGAAAAATTGGGACATATGTAATACTTTCAATAATAAAGATTTTTAAAATAAATTTCTTTTGCAGTCTTTTGTTGAATCGCCACTCACCACTCACTATTTAACAAAGTTACAACAGTACAGTTATAAACCCGTTAATTTTTGCCTAAGTAACTATTATTTTGTAGGGCAATGTCACATCTAAATGTGAATAATCTCCAAATATGCAGATACCAATATACTCTCAAGTTTATATATATATAAAATCCTAAGCGACCTGCTGACCAGTAGCTATGATGTGCACTGACCACCAGGGGGCAGATGCTCAGTGCAGGAGTGGAAACCACAGGCATGAAGACATGGAATAGACTGATGAATCTCAGAAAGAGGGGGAAAGAGAGAGTGCCGGAAGAGAATAAACAAAAATCTTATATGCATACTAGAGGCCCAGTGCACAAATCCCTTGGCCTGGACTGTGGGGATCGGGCTAAAACTGGCTCTCTGACATCCCCTGAAGGGTCCCAGATTGTGAGAAGGTGCAGGCCAGGCTGAGGGACCCCACCAATGCATGAATCTGTGCACAGGGCTTCTAATATTATAATACCCACTAATGGTTAAAATGACAAATTAATTCAAGTAAATGTAAAATTTAAGTGTGATGCTTATGTAATTATGGTCTGTCATGTAGATGGAGTAGGTGACCCAATTGGAAGTGTGCCTATAATATAGTACTTTGTCATGGACTGCGATCATTCTACCATTAGTCATTTGGTTGATTTCAATATCTCCAAAAGCTGTCAACTGAAACTTTATAATTAATTTTCTAATAATTTATCTGTCATATGAAAGATATTATTAAGACACAGGACATACGATTTGTTAAAATCTAATACGAGAAAGGAGTTATCAAATGTTAGCATACTGCGCCAAAATAGCAGAATATAGCCAGAAAGCTGTACAGCATAATTAAGGTAACTATTTTATTTATCATCCAAACTGGGATAGTCTTCAGAGTGAAGGAGGATACTTACTGGATGGCACATTGAAGCAAAAGGCTTTGAAGTATTACTGTACAAAGAAAACAGAATATTATGGTTTCACTAAGCATAATGCTTTATTTATTTTTTAATATATTTTATTGATTTTTTACAGAGAGGAAGGGGAGAGAGATAGTCAGAAACATCAATCAGCCACCTCCTGCACAACCCCTGCTGGGGATGTGCCCTCAACCAACATACATGCCCTTGACCAGAATTGAACCCGGTACCTTAGAGTCCACACGCCCACACTCTATCCACTGAGCCAAAGCAGTTTCGGCAAGCATAATGCTTTAGAGTATGTACAAGCTTTAGAATTAGAAGAAAGTGAGTTTAAACCATGGTCCTTCTATTTAAAAGTTATGTAATTGTTAGTATGGTGTTAAGTCTTTCAGATCTCCAGAGTTTTGTTTTGTTGTTTTTTTTTATATGTATATATTACAATGATTTCTTATGCTCTTTGTCATCAGGTCTTTTTTTTAATTTAATTTTTTTATTTTTTAAAGTATTACAAATAGTAGTACATATGTCTCCTTTTTCTCCCCCTTATTAACCTCCCCCTGGCCTCCCCACACCCCAGTACATGCCCTCACCTGTACTCCCTCCCTCCTCCCAGTGTCTTGTATCCATTGGTTATGCTTATATACATGCATACAAGTCTTTCAGTTGATCTCTTACAGGCTCCCCCCACCCCCGCCCCAAACCTATCCTGCCTTCCCGCTGTAGTATAACAGTCTGTTCACTGCTTCTTTACCTCTGTATCTGTTATTGTCTCCCCTTCCCCCCCACTCCCCGATTTTTTTCTTTAAAAACATCTTGCCTTTGCAGGCTAGAAATAAACTTATAAGAACAAAAATATGTTTGAGTCCAAATTTCAATGTTCAATAGTTCTGAGTCCCAGATTCAATGTCAAACAGTTCCTTACGTGTACACGTCAACAAAGGCATCTGGATAGTGGACAAATGGTGACAATGCAGGTCCGACCCTCTCTGGTTTGGTCCTAAGCATCCTGTAGCAATGCACAGCTGCTGACTGCTAGCATGGCAAGACGTCATCAGTGTCTTCCATCTCTGGACTGTTTCTCCTCTTGCCTTCCTGGTTGGAGCAGATCTGTCAGTTCTTCTGTGTTGCAGGAGTCCACTTGGTCTTGGAGTTGCTTTCTGAAAGTATATAAACATATTCTCGACCAAAAGTTAATAAAGGATTTTTTTCTATAAAATTGACATGGGGTCCTTTTTATTTTTGCCCAAACGATTTTCCTTTGGCTTATTTTGACACCATGTGTGTTTTTCATGGATGTCTTGCTGTTAGCATTACAAATGAAAATTAATTTTCTAAAGTAAAAATTTTCTAGATGTAATTTACTTACCGGATATTTTTCCTCACATGATATTATCCTACTATGCTCTCTTTTTTTTGATTAATGGAAACTTTTGTAAAAAATTTTAATGCAATCTTGGTAACTTTAAATTTTAATTTTTTGCACACAAATATGCCTTCTTTGTGTTCATTGCATGTTAAGAAATTTTACCATGAGAGAAATTACCAATAGAAATTTTAGTTAATACTTTAGAAACAGATTTTTGTCCAGTACAATTAAATTTTCTTGGATATTCCCTTATTTCAATTAGCCACTTTAAATTAATCTAAAAGCTTGATTACTCTTTTACTGTCAAATTTAATACTCTATGAAGAATCTTAGATTATCCTGTAAATATTAGAGTAAATGATTATTTGAATTCTTGAGTAGGCCCTGAGCATTCTTGGTACTAGGCTAAATTTAGATATAGGGCAGCTGCTGTCAGCCAAGTTTCTGTCTGTTACCTGGGTCCTGATTTAAGCTGGGCCAAGTCTCTGTCTGTTACCTGGGGCCCGATCTGGGCTGGAGGTGGGAAAAGAAGCAGCCATCGGGCAGGAGACCTCCCTCAGCAGGGGGTGAGGGTTCAGGCCTCTGCAGGATTGGGGCGGGGATGAGGGTCTGTGCCCCACCTCTCTTACCTTTTTTGCCAAGAGGGACCTCCTTACCACAATCCAATGGCCCTCAGCTGTTGTCTGGGCTTTCTATTCATGCTGAGGTTGAAGACTCGTGGTGGCAGATATAGTGGATCTGTCTCTTGACCAATGGTGTGAGATGGGCCTTCCATGGAGAAGAAACCTGGATTCCCCAAGATACATGATCAGTGCCAGGGGCCCCACCAGCAGGTGCAGGGATCCCAAGGCAAGTGCTGGGCGTGGAGGCCACGGGTACGTAGGCTATCTAGGAGACAGAACTTAACCTCACAACACCCTGCTTGGCCCCAGAGGATGACTGGTTAGCCAGAGACCGGTAAGATTCCTCAGGGAAGGAACAAGCTAAGACAGGCACAGTCGCAGAGGGGCCATTAGGAGAGAACTTGTTTTTTTTTTTAATTCATTTTTATTGATTTCATAGAGGAAGGGAGAGGGATAGAAATATCAATGATGAGAATCATCAAATGGTTGCCTACAACCTATGCCCTAAACGGGGCCAGTGATCAAGAATGCCACCAAGATTATCTGCCCTAGAATGGAATTTAACCATGGCCCTTCAGTCTGCAGACAAAACTGGCTAGGAATCATCATATTTTGTTAATATCTAAAGTGGGATAAAAATACCTATCTAAAAGATTTGTTGTGAATATTAATAGAAGAACACAGATTACGACATGGTATTTAGTTAATTATTTATTTATTTATTTATTATATTTTCCAGATTTTTTATTGTGTTACATGTATACATATCACCCCATTGCCCCCCCTCCCTCCCAGGTATACCCCAACCCCCCCAGTGTCCAATGGTTATGCTTATTTGCATGGAAAAAGTCCATTGGTTGATCTCATATCTACCCCACCTCTCCTTAAACTTCCTGCTGTAATTTGACAGTCTGTTTGATGCTTTACTGCTTCTGTGTCTATCCTTTTGTTCATCAGCTTATAATGTTCTTTATTATCCACAAATGAGTGAGATCATGTGATACTTCTCCTTCATTGACTGGCGTATTGCACTAAGCATAAGGCTCTCCGGTTCCATCCAGGTTGCTGCAAATGGTAAGAATTCCTTCTTTTTAATGGCAGCAAAGAATTCCATTGTGTAAATGTGCCACAGTTTTCTGATCCACTCATCTGCTGACGAGCACCTGGGCTGTTTCCAAATTGTAGCTATTGTAAATTGTGCTGCTATGAACATAGGGGTGCATAAATCCTTTCTGATTGGTGTTTGTGATTTCTTAGGATAAATTCCTAAGAGTGGGATTACAGGGTCAAATGGGAGATCCATTTTTAGTTGTCTGAGGAAACTCCATACTGTTTTCCACAGTGGCTGCACCAGTCTGCATTCCCACTAACAGTGCACAAGGGTTCCTTTTTCTCCACATCCTAGCCAACACTTGTCGTTTGTAGATTTGTTGATGATTGCCATTCTAACAGGTGTAAGATGGTATCGCATTGTCGTTTTGATTTGCATCTCTCGGATGATTAATGACTTTGAACATGTTTTCATGTGTCTCTTAGCCTTCCTTCTGTCATCTTTCCAAAATGTTCTATTTAGGTCCGTTGCCCATTTTTTTATTGGATTGTTCATCTTCCTTTTATTGACTTGTATAAGTTGGCTGTACATTTTGGAGATTAAACCTTTATCAGTGATAACATTTGCAAATATGTTCTCCCATACAGTGATCTTTCTTGTTTTGTTGATGGTTTCTTTTGCTGTGCAAAAGCTTTTTATTTTGATGTAATCCCATTTGTTCATTTTTTCTTTAGCTTCCATTGCCTTTGGAGCAGTATCAGTGAAGAAGTTCTTTCGGCGTATATGTGAGATTGTGCTGCCTGTGGATTCCTCTACTATTTTTATGGTTTCCCATCTAATGTTTAAGTCGTGTATCCATTTGGAGTTTATTTTTGTATTTGGTGTAAGTTGGTGGTCCACTTTCATTATTTTGCATGTATCTGTCCAATTTTCACAACACCATTTATTGAAGAGGCTATCTTGGCTCCATTGACTGTTCATGCCTCCTTTGTCAAATATTAGTTGAGCATAGTGGTCTGGGTGGATATCTGGGTTCTCTATTCTGTTCCATTGGTCTGTATGTCTGTTCTTGTGCCAGTACCAGGCTGTTTTGAGAACAGTTGCTTTGTAGTATAGCTTGAAATCTGGTATTGAGATCCCACCTACTTTATTCCTCTTTCTCAGAATTCCTGTAGCTATTCGTGGTCTTTGTTCCAGATGAATCTATGAAGAGTTCTTTCTAGGTCTTTGAAATATATCATTGGTATTTTAATGGGTAGGGCATTGAATCTGTAGATAGCTTTGGGTAATATGGACATTTTAATGATGTTGATTCTCCCAAACCATGAGCATGGTATGCTCTTCCATCTTTTAACATCTTCCTCTATCTCTTTTTTCATGTCCTGTAGTTTTCTACATATAGGTCTTTTACCTCTTTAGTTAGGTTTATTCCTAAGTATCTTAATTTTTTCGGTGCGATGGAAATGGGATTGCTTTTTGGGTCTCTCTTTCTGTAATTTCACTATTAGTGTATAGAAATGCCACAGACTTCTTAGCATTAATTTTGTATCCTGCTACATTGCCAAATTCATTAATTAAGTCAATTAGTTTTGGAATAAAGTACTTTGGGTTTTTTAGGTACAATATCATGTCATCTGCAAATAAGGACAGCTTTACTTCTTCTTTTCCAATTTGGATGCCTTTTATTTCTTCTTCTTGTCTAATTGCTATGGCTAATACTTCCAGTACTATGTTGAACAGGAGAGGTGAGAGTGGGCATCCCTGTCTTGTTCCTGTTCTTAGGGGAAATGGTTTTAATTTTTGCCCATCGAGTATGATGTTAGCTGTGGGTTTATCGTATATGGCTTTTATGATGTTGAGGTATGATCCTTCTATTCCTACTTTGCTGAAAGTTTTTATCAAGAAAGGGTGTTGGATTCTGTCAAATGCTTTTTCTACATCAATTGATACGACTATGTGATTTTTATCTCTCAATTTGTTTATGTGATGTATCACATTTATTGATTTGCGGATATTGAACCATCCCTGCATTCCTGGGATGAATCCTGCTTGGTCATGGTGTATGATCTTTCTGATGTACTTCTAGATCCGATTTGCTAGAATTTTGTTGAGGATTTTGGCATCTATGTTCATGAGAGATATTGGCCTATAATATTCTTTCATTGTGTTGTCTTTATCTGGTTTTGGTATTAGGATGATGCTGGCTTCATAGAAGTTGTTTGGAAGTGTTCCTTCTTCTTGAATGTTTTTGAATAGTCTGAGGAGGATAGGTTTTAATTCTTCCTTGAATGTTTGGTGAATCTCTCCTGTGTAGCCATCTGGTCCCGGGCTTTTATTTGCTGGAAGCTTTTTGATTACGGCTTCAATTTCTTCCATAGTTATTGGACTATTGAGATGGTTGGCTTCCTCCTCATTGAGTTTTGAGAGGTTATATATATCTAGGGAAATGTCCGTTTCTTGCAGGTTGTCCAGTTTGTTGGAATAGAGTTGTTCATAGTATTTTTTAACAATCCTTTTTATTTACACAGGGTCTGTTGTTATTTCTCCTCTTTCATTTCTGATTTTGTTTATTTGCGTCTTCTCTCTTTGCTTATTGATGAGCCTGGCTAGAGGTCCATCAATCTTGTTTATCCTTTCAAAGAACCAGCTCTTTGTTTTGTTGATATTTGAATTGTTTCTTAGATCTCCAAGTTGTTTATCTCCGCTCTGATCTTCACTATTTTCTTCCTTCTGAGCACACTGGGCTTTTCTTGTTCCTCTCTTTCTAGCTCTTTGAGTTGTAGGTTTAGGTGGTTTATTACCATTGTTTTCTGTTTTTTGCAGTAGGCTTGTAGGGCTATGAACTTCCCTTTCAAGACTGCTTTCACTGTGTCCCATAAATTTTGTATTGTTGTGTGTCATTGTCATTTGTTGCCATGATGTTTTTTATTTCTTCCTTGATCTCTCTGGTTACCCAGTCGTTGTTTAGTAGCATGTTGTTTAGTCTCCATGTGTTTGATTTCTTTCAATTGTTTTTTTATAGTTGATTTCCAGTTTTATGCCACTGTGGTCTGAGAAGATGCTTGATATGATTTCTATCTTCATGAATTTGAAGAGACTTTTCTTATGACCCAATATGTGATCTATCTTTGAAAATGACCCATGTGCACTGGAGAAGAATGTATATTCTGTGGCTTTGGGGTGAAATGCTCTGAAGTGTCAGTTAATCCCATCTGGTCTAGTGAGTCATTTAGGATTGATGTTTCTTTGCTGATTTTTTGTTTAGAGGATCTGTCCAATGGTGACAGTGGGGTATTAAAGTATCCTACTATGATTGTATTGCTGTCAATCTCTCCCTTAATATCCTCCAAGAGTTTTTTTTTATGTATTTAGGTGCTCCTATGTTGGGTGCATATATGTTTACAAGAGTTATTTCTTCTTGTTGGATTGTTCCCTTTAGTATTATGAAGTGGCCTTCTTTATCTCTTATTAGGTCCTTCACTTTGACATCTAATTTGTCAGATATAAGTATTGCAACCCCAGCTTTTTTTTCATTTCCATTTGCCTGAAATACCATCTTCCATCCCTTCACCCTCAATCTGTGTGCATCTCTTTTCCTGAGGTGGGTGTTCTTGCAGACAGCAGATATATGGATCATGTTTTTTTATCCAATCAATTACCCTATGTCTTTTGATTGGAGCATTTAATCCGTTTACATTTAATGTTATTATTGATAAGTACTTATTGTTGCCATTTTTAGTCCTTACCCCCAAGTTCCTTCTTCACTTCCTCTTTCTTTTTATTAAAGCGGACCCTTTAACATTTCTTGCATTTCTGGTTTGGTAGTAATATATTCTCTTAGTCCATTTTTGTCTGCAAAGCTTTTGATTTCACCTTCAATTTTGATTGAGAGTCTTGCAGGGTACTGTATTCTTGGATTCAGACCCTTCCTTTGCATGACTTTGTATATTTCATTCCATTCCCTTCTAGCCTGACGAGTTTCTGTTGAGAAGTCAGCATCTAGTCTTATGGGGGTCCCTTTGTACGTAACTTTCTGTTTCTCTCTGGCTGCTTTTAAGATTATTACTTTGTCGTCGGTGTTTACCAATTTAATTATAATGTGCCTTGGTGTCGGTTTGTTGGGGTTCATTTTGCTTGGAACTCTGTGAGCTTCTTGGATTTGTGTGGCTTTTTTCTTTTCTATACTGGGGAAATTTTCTGTCATTATTTCTTCAAACACGTTCTTGTGCCTTGTTCAGTTTCCACTCTTTCTGGAACCCCAATTATACGGATGTTGTTTTGTTTCATGTTATCCTAAAGTTCCCTTAGGCTCTCCTCTTGCTTTTTAACTTTTTTTTCTAGAAGCTGCTGTACTTGGGTATTTTTTCCTCCCGTGTCTTCTAGCTCACTGATGCGGTCCTCTGCTTCTTCTAGTCTACTTTTGATGCTTTCTATCTAGTTCTTTATGTCATTGTTCATTTCTTGTTGTTTATTCTGCACCTCATCTAATTTCTTCTGCGTTTCTTCTTGCTGCTTCTTCACTTCCTCTAGGGTCTTCTTCACTTCCTCTTGGCTCTTCTTCCCTTCCTCTAGGCTCTTACCCATTTTGTCGAATTTGTTTTCCAATCTTTTAAGCCAGCTTATGATCGCTTCTCTGAACTCTTTCTCTGGCTGGCTTGTTTCTGCTTCTATTTCGTGTACTTCCTTTTCTGGTGAAACCTGCCTTTCTGTCTTATGTGGGCTGTTTCTTTTTCTGCCCATGGTCTTCTTCTCCGGATGTCTGGCTATGTAGTTCTCTCTCCTACGTTGATTGAGAAGCACAAAATACAACACGACCAGGTACAGCACGCAAGGTGTTGAGTAGAAATGTATTTAGGATGTTAATAATCACAAATAAGGTGACCACCAATGAAGGATAAATTAGGGGTAAATAGAGAAAGAAGAAGAGAAAAATGAGGAAAAAATTAAAGAAAGAAATGTCAAATCAAATTGGGAGAGCGACAGAAAAAAAGAAAAAAAAGATAAATAAATGAACAAAAATAAAATAAAATACAATAAAATAAGAAAATAAAAAGGAGAAGGAAAGAGGAAGAAAAAAAGTCAGAGAGAAAAGAAAGCGTATCAGAGAGAAAGGGGGAACAAAATATAGATGTCAAGAGACATCTCCAATAGAACCGTCACTAATCCCAATAAAGGCCAGCAACCAGTACCTAGAGCTTAATGTAAACTGCAAATAGCAACTGGTATTGAGGGAGGTGAGGGAAAAGAGAGGTAGAAAACAAAGCAAGCAAAAAGTAAAATAAAACAAGTAGAATAAACTAAAAGAATCTCACAAAAAATTTCAAAAAATCGATATAATCACTTTTTAGGCAAACAGCAACAAAAGGACTTAGAGAAAAAAAACAACTTTTTGGCTAATGAAGGCAAGAAGAGAGAGGTTTGTGTGGATTTGTAGTAGGGGATTTGAAATTAGGTATATAAATGGGGTGAAATTTTAACTAGGTAAAGAGAAAGAATAGGGAGAATCTAAAGTTGGAAAAGGGAAAGAGAACTAAGACGACAAAATGGGGAAAATTATGAGGAAGGTGTTGGCATAAAGGTAGAGTTGAGTTGGAGTAATATTATGCTAAAGGAAAGATGAAAATAGAATGTAGAACTCTAATCCCGAAATAAAATAAATAGAAAACAAAATGACACTTTTTTTTTCCCAAAAATTAAAGTACTAATATTAAATAATAATACTAGTTTAAAACAAAAATGCAATAGTTAAAAAGGAAAAATCAATTGATGCGGAAAGAAAAACAATGGTCTTTTAATTAAAATATGTGAAAATGAAAAATAAAATAAAAGAAAGAAAAAAAAGAAAAATAAAGGAAAAGGAAAAAAAAAGAAAAAAAATTAGGATGCTCCTTTACTTCCACTATTATTCTGTGTGTCATCCACTGGGTGGCAGTGTTTCAGAATTGACCTCTGAGACAAAGCAGGGGACCTCTCCAGGCTGTGCTCAGATCCTGCTACTCTGTGGTTCTCAAAGCCAGTTTGTGGGGGTTTTGCAGCCGGGACACTGTAATAACTCCCAGGCTGTCCTTCTGCCCCAGGAAAAAAAAAAAAAAAAGGAAAGAAAAGAAAAGAAAAAGAAAGAAAAGAAAAGAAAAAAAAAAAGGAGTCGTTTTCCAGAGCTCTTTTCTGTCAACAGCTCAGAGGGTTTGCCTCCACACTTAGGGATCACGCCCTGCCCACCTCTGGGAGCCTCTCCAGTGGCAGCTTTCCCGCAGCCAGACTCCCAAGGCGTACGTGTCTCTGTTGTGCGGGGGTAGGAGACCTCACCCCGACCCGGGTGAAATCTGACCCATCCTCGCGCTGTGCGGATCTCCGAATCCGCCGCCTGCGCATCCGCCCTGCCTGGAAAGTCTTGCTCTGTGTCCCAGGCTCCTTGGTGGATGCCTCCATCAGCCGCAGCTTCCAGACCTCCCTTTTATCCCAGGCTCAGTCTGACCTCACCATGTGCTCCGTCGATCTCTGAGTCAGCTGCGTGTCTGTGCCGATTGGAGACCGGAGTTCTGGGTCCCCGGGTCCCCAGCTGCTTGATGTGTGCGCAGCTGCTGGCTTCAGATGGCTGCAGACATCTACCTCCCTCTAAAGACGGTGCGGTCTCCGAGTTCGTGCTGGGGGCTCGGGCTGGCAAAAACCCCTTGGCAGTGGGGCTGCCTGTCTGGAAGAGCCCTGTCCAGCAGTTCCCCGCCTTCTCCTGGAGGATAACTGGCTCTTAACTTGGCACCAAATACTCCCAGTGTGACTCTCAGCCGCTCTCTCTCTGTCTGCCCAGCGACAAAGCTCCAGACGCGTGTGTTTACTCCGTCACCATTTTCTCCTCTGCTGTCATTATTTCTTCAAACAGGTTTTCTATTCCTTGTTTAGTTTCCGCTCTTTCTGGAACTCCAATTATGTGGATGTTTTTGTTTCATGTTATCCCCAAGTTCCCTTATGCTCTCCTCTGCTTTTTAATTTTTTTTTCTAGAAGCTGCTGTACTTGGGTATTTTTTCCGAACTTATCTTCTAGCTCACTGATGTGGTCCTCTGCTTCTTCTAGTCTACTTTTGATGCTTTCTATTGAGTTCTTTACAGCAGTGATTTCATGTTTCATTTCTTCTTTATTCTTCATTTCTTCTTGCTTCTTTTTCATTTCCTCTTGATTCTTCTTCATTTCTTCTTGGCTCTTACATTACTGATTTTGTCTTCCATTCTTTTCATCCACCTTATGATTATTTCTCTGAATTCTTTCTCTTGCAAACTTAATTCTGCCTCTATTTCATTTACTTATTTTCTGGTAATACCTGCCTTTCTGTCATATGTGGGCTGTTTCTTCATCTGCCCATGGTCTTTCTTATCCGGGTGTCTTTTTATTCCGTTCTCTCTCCTACATTGCTTCAAAGGCACAAATTACAACACAACCAGGTACAGCACACAAGGCACTGAACAGAAATATATTCACGATGTAAATAACCACAAATAAGGTGACCACCAATGAAAGACAAATTAGGGGTAAGTAGAATAGAAGAAGAAAAATATGTGGAAAAGAGAAAAGAAAGAAGTGCCAAAATCAAATTGGGAGAAGGTAGAAGAAAAATAAACAAACAAACAGAGAAATAAATAAATAAAATTAAAAAATAAAAAGGAGAAGAAGAAAAAGAAAAGAGAAAGAAAAAAGTGAGAGAAAAGAAAGAGAATAAGGGATAAAAGGGGAACAAATTATTTATGTGAGGAGAAAACTCCAACAGCCACTAATCCCAACAAATGCTGGCACCAAGTACCTGGAGATTAATACAAACTACAAATAAAAAGTAGTATCAATGGAGCCAAGGGAAAAGGGAGATAAAAAACAAACCAAAACAAATCAAGGAAAAAGCAAAATAAAACAAGTAGAATAAGCTTAAACAATCTCCCAAAAAAGTACAAAAAATTGATATAATCACCGTTCCGGCAAACAGCAACAAAAGGACATAGAGAAAAACAACTTTTTGGATAGTAAAGACAAGAAGAGAGAGGTTTGTATGGATTTGGAGTAGGGAATTTGAAATTAGATATATAAGTGAAGTGAAATTTTAACCAGGTAATGAGAAAGAATAGGGAGAATCTAAAGTTGGAAAAGGGAAAGAGAAACAAGACAACAAAATGGGGAAAGTTAGGAGGAGAGTGTTGGCATAAAGGTAGAGTTGAGATAGAGTAAAATTATGTTAAAGGAAAGATGAAAATAGAATGTAGAACTCTAATCCCAAAGTAAAAGAAAGAGAAAACAAAATGACACTTTTTTCCCCCAAAACGTAAAATAGTAGTAGCAATAATACTAGTTGAAAACAAAAATGTAATAATTAAAAAGGTGAAATCTATTGAGGAGAAAAAAAAAGTTTTTTAATTAAAATATGCAAAAATAAAAAATAATAAAAATAATTTAAAAAATAAAATAAAATATATTTTATAAAAGAAAAAAAAAGAAAAAGAAAAAAATATAATGGGCAGTAATGGAGGTCATTCATTTCCACTATTGTTCTGCTTGGCACTCCTGTTTCCCAATCAGGAGGGTAATGCAGTTCCCTTTGTTTCACTGCTGAGGTGTGTCTTAATCTCTTTATTCTTTTGTGGTTATGTGAGAGTCAATTTGTGCATCATTCACTGGGTGGCAGTGTTTTGGAATTGACCTCTGAGACAAAGCACAGGACCTCTCTAGGCTGTGCTTAGATCCTGCTACTCTGTGGTTCTCAATACCAGATTGTGGGGATTTGAGCAGCCAGGACACTATAATAACTCTCAGGCTGTCCTTCTGCCTCAGATCAAAGTGAGTTGTTTTCTAGAACTCCCCTCCATTTACAGCTATGAGATTCCCCTTCCACACTTAGGGATCACGCCCTACCACACATCCACAGACCTCTCCAGAAGCAGCTTTCCCACAGCCTAGTTCCCACAGTGTGTGTGTCTATTCTGTGGGACAGGAGACCTCACCTTATCCCAGGTGAAATCTGACCTTTCCGTGTGCTGTGTGGAGCTCCTCTGAGTCCATGTGTCTGCACTAAATGGAGAGTGGTTTTCTGGGTCCCCCGGCTGTTCTGTGGATGCTGAAGCTGCAGTTTTCAGATCACCGCAGACATCCACCTCCCTCTGCAAGATGGCATGGTCTCCACGTTCTCGCTGTTGACTTCGGGAAACAAAAACCCATGTGGCAGTGGGACTGCCTTGTCAGGGGAGCCACATCCAGCAGTCCCCCACCTTCTCCTGGAGGATAACTGAGTCTTAATTTACCAACAAACACTCCCAGTGCAATTCTCAGCTGCTCTCTCTCCGTCTGCTCAGCACCAAGGCTCCAGACACGTCCATCTATTCTGCCACCATTTTTTTCTCCAGAACATGGTATTTAATTAATGATGTTATTTATTAAATTTTGCTGCTTCTTTTATTAATGTCAGTGTCGTTGTTCCTGTTTTCATTGATATGCAAAGGTATACCAAGATCCTTTTTTGTTTTCAAGCATTTGACAATCTGCACTATATGGAAATATAAATTTAGCATGCTTGAAATTATTAAATGCCATAAATTCACTAGTAATCTGATCCTTCATTAAGCTGTGGTTGTGTTGAGACCATGTTTTTATGTTGTGTGTGTGTGTTTAAAGTACATTTCTATTGATTTTGGAAAGGAAGGGAGAGAGAGAGAGAGAGAGAGAGAGAGAGAGAGAGAGAGAAACATCAATGATGAGAGAGAATCATTGATGGGCTGCTTCCTACATGTCCCTGACTGGGGATCAAGTCAGAAACCCAGATATGTACCCTGACCAGGAATTGAGCTGTAACATCCTGGTTCACAGGTCGACACTCAACTAATGAGCCACATCGGCCTGATAAGATCATATTCTTATACTGACAAACACTAGCTTCAGTGGAAACTTCACTGGATCTACTCCTACTGATTTCTTAGACTTTTATCTAGGTAGTCAAACTACATATAATTTAGAACAAATAGAGAGAGTTACAATAAATAACCTTCTCCCATTCTAAGAATTAAGAAATATAAGAAAGAAATGAGATAGATAGTTGTCAAAATCAACCTTTATTGGATACATCTTAATTTTAAAATCCAATATGATACAGACTTTGCTACCTTTTCACAAGCAATGCTCAGCTCCTATAAGCTTCCCACATGGACAATCTGCTCCCATAAGACTTGCCAAATGGAGGGAGAGAGGAGAAGAGTTCGTACTTTGAAGACAAATCTCTTCCAAAAGAGAGAGAAGGGAAAGAGAACAGCCTATGTAGGCCAAGTTTCTTCTTGCAAACTCACCAATCAGATAAGTCTTTATCTCTTTAGATGCTGAGTAAGGGGTAAAAAGAGGCCAGAGATGATACACTGGTTTCCCTTTACATGGAAGGAATAGAGAGAATGTTTTTCCAACGAAGATCTAGTTTCAAAAATTTTTTATAGACCTGTACTGCAGATCACCTCTAATTTTATATATAAATAATAAAAAAATAACCACAATTTTAACAGTATTACATCACTCTTGGAATAATAGCCTTATTCCCTCCTGATAAGTTTCAAGATGTAGAATTTCTAGACATCCTTTTAGTGCTTTAATATATTTTAGCAAATTATTAGTGTGAAGATAGCTTGAGCCGCCCTGTAAGGGCAGCTTAACTCAACCTCTGAGGTAACAAGATGTTTGCTTATTTATAATCAGTCTAGCCCCTGCTTGCTGCACTGTGCAGACCCACATCCTGGAACAATGAGTTTGTAGAGGCTTTGAACCGAAACCATGTCCCCAAGTGTTAGCAGCTAGTGACAGCTAGGGGACTGTTATAACCTACTTTTCAGCAAAATAACTTTTAGAAAAACCCACACAAAGACCCAGAAGCAAGAAACAAAGTCTGAGCCTATATAAGACTGTGTTCAGGAGGATAAAAATGTTCAGTTTTTGGGAACTGATACCCTCAGCCAGAAGTACTGCTTACATTTTTTTATGTTTTTATTTACTTGTTTGTGATGCATGGAAGTCCATTGAGTTCTATTTTACTCTCAAGTTTTATGATTGTTTTTTGGAATTGCTTTTATTAAATATATATATTTACACAGAGAAAGGGGGAGGGATAGAGAATTAGAAACATCGATGAGAGCAACATAAAACAGTTGCCTCCTACAGGGTTGTCTGATGTGTATGCGACACACCCTGTTGCTTTCATTATCTGTTGTTTGAATCGGGTCTGGTCAGTACTGCCCTGAGTAAGCATGTCACGGTGCCATGTTAGTTCTGCACTTTCCCTGAACAAGGCAGTATTTTGTTGGTTCTACCCTTTTGTTGGTTCTACCCTTAATCTAGGAAGGATAAATCCATGTGTTCTGCTTCTACAACCTATCCAAGTGGGGCAGCCTTGTATACATTTACAGCAATGCCCATTAGTTCCACACTCCCTACTGGATATGTGCCCACAACCAAGGTACATGCCCTTGACCAGAATCGAACCTGGAACCCTTGAATCCACAAGCCGATGCTCTATCCACTGAGCAAAACTGATTAGGGCTTGGAATTCTTTATCAAGCAAATGACTTACCTCGAATACATTAGAGTTTTACTTATCCCCCCCCCCCAGGTGTTTTCCTTGTTCCTTCATTTGGGGCATAATCTCTGTCTCTCCATTTTGTTTGACATTCTGCATTTGTTCCTATGAGTTAGATGAAATAGCTATCACTCCCAGTTTTGAAAAAGTGGCCTGTGTGTAAGACCACATGCCAGATGGTTTTGTTGAGTAGGTTGTAGTTAGGATGGGCAAATGTGATGCCTGGTGTGCTGTCTATCCTGGAGGAGCAGTTTGTGGACAGTACCATCTTGTGTTCATGCGTGTGTGGTAGCTCTATTGTTCTGGCTGTCAACCTGATGTGTGTACATTTTCTTGCCCTTCTGATTCCTACAGGGTTGTCTGATGTGTATGCGACACACCCTGTTGCTTTCATTATCTGTTGTTTGAATCGGGTCTGGTCAGTACTGCCCTGAGTAAGAATGTCACGGTGCCATGTTAGTTCTGCACTTTCCCTGAACAAGGCAGTATTTTGTTGGTTCTACCCTTAATCTAGGAAGGATAAATCCATGTGTTCTGCTTCTACAACCTCTCCAAGTGGTGCAGCCTTGTATACATTTACAGCAATGCCTATTAGTTCTACACTTCTCTAGATGCGGTATACCTGTGTGCAGGTACTGAAAGGAGTTAGAAGCAGAATTAAGCAGACAGGGTAGAGAGTGGAAGGAGGAATCATGGAGCTAGCTAGCTGAAAACACAAAATGTTTGGCAGAAAAGCAGGATAGCAGAAAAATAGGACAGCAGAAAAATAGGGTGTTTTGAGACAAGGATACTTTTCTTGAAGTGCAAAATAAAATGTTGCAAAAAGGTCAGGAACTAATCAGAGAATGGCACAGATGACAAAGCGGTCCTTTAGCAGACATAAGGGGGGAGGGCAAAATGCTTTAGGGGCAACCCATTTGCAATCCCTCCTTGAGCAGGGAACATTTGTTTGTTTGCAATAAACTCCTGTCTTGTTTGGAATCCTCTGGTCCAAGGCTTCATTCTTTGATTCTGTGAGACATGATCCCTGGAAGAATTCTTGCTCACCGTTCCGGTATCATTACCACAGTACTTTGCCAATTCTGCATTATCTCTGGGCAGGGGAGCCCCAAGTGCTCGAACAGTCCAGTTCATGTGTGCAGAATCATCCTGCCTACTGGCCAGATCAATTTCCAGGTAGAGTGACCCCATGTGCATGACCTATGGTGCCCTTCTTTTCCCACTAGAGAGTTGCCTGAGAAACTGCTACAGTGGCCCTGCAAATAGAGCAAGAACTCAGAGATCCTGCCCTCTCAACAAGTGCAAGGGAAATGTAAACAATGGTACTTGCTGCTTCCTCTGGTCCTGGAGAGCTCCCTTAATTCCCTGAGAGCTCTTGACTCACAACCTCTCTCTCTCTCTCTCTCTCTCTCTCTCTCTCTCTCTCTCTCTCTCTCTCTCTCATTACACAGATGCTGTTCAATTGCCCCTCATTTGTCTCTCAGCAGTAATTGCTCTAAACACAGGTGCATGTTCCATGTGTTCTTGGGAGAGGGAAGGCTCAGAATCCTCCTACATCCTAAATTGGAACTGCTTCTAATTTTGTTTAATCCTAAGTAATCTTCAACCTTCCTAAAATTTAAATAGTTCATCCTATGACTTAATTTATATTTTAAAATAATTTAACTTGTTTTTCTTCTATGATCCATTTTCATATTTTGTATATGATATGAGGAAAAGAAGCCTCGTGTGTGTGTGTGTGTGTGTGTTTGTACTTCATTGTTAAAGCAAAATTTATTGAACAAACCTGTTCCCATTGACTTATCTTTATACCATTGCTGAAGATCACTTTATCATATGTAAATATGGTTATTTATGGATTTGTCAATCTATTACACAGATCTTCACTTTTAAACTTTCATCTAATATCCTGTGTTCATGTATGGAAAACCTAATATTTGTAAGATGGAAATACTACCTAAATTGATCTCCAGAATCAGTGTCATTCCTGTCAAAATCCTACCTGCCGTTTTTGTAAAAATTGAAAACTTGATCCTGAAATTTATATGGAAATATAAGAGAGAAATAACAAAAATAAACTTGAAGAACAAATAATCAGGTGGTTTATGCCTCTCCCACATTAAAACTTACTAGAAAAGTATAATAATCAAGACTGTGCAGTACTGATATAAAGATACATGCATATTTCAATAAACAATACTTGAAATTTCAGTTATAAACCTTCATAATTACAGTCAATTAGTTTTTGACAAGGGCCAATGCATTTCAATAGGGGAAAAGATACACTTTTAAACAAGTGATTCTAGGACAATGGGATATCTATATGACAGGAATAAATGTGGACCCTTTTCTCACATTGTACACAAAAAAATAACTCAAGACAGATAACCTTTATATAATAATCTAAACCTTCATATAATAATCTAAATGCATAAAATTCATAAAATATATAGTGTTAATCCTTGTTTTCTTAAATAAAGCAATGCTTTCATTGTTTGTTTGTTTTTTAAGGACTCCCAAAGCAGAAGCAGGAAAAAGGAAAATAGCACAAGCTATACTTTATTAAAATTGTAAAATTTATGCCTTAAAACTTTTGTGTTTTGAAATGCACAAACTGATGATAGCCAACACATAGATTAGTAGAAATAACTTGCAAATTATGTATCTGATGAATATCTAGTATACAAAATATTAAAAAAGACACTTGCAATTTGATAATTAAGAGAAAAATAGCATAGTTTAAGGGGCAAGATATTTGAAACGATATTCTTCAACTAACACATACAGATGACCATTAAGCACGTGGAAAGATTATCAAATTATCCACTATGAGATCTAAACTGTCACCTATGTGATAAATTACTTTTTTGAATGTAACATTTTATTTATATCAAGTTATATTAATTTTTACATATATATGTATCTACCTGACACCTTTCTTTAAAAATATATTTTTATTGATTTTAGAGAGTAAGGGAGAGTAACAGAGAGATAGAAACACCAATGATGAGAGAGTCATTGATTGGCTGCCTCCTGCACATTTCTATTGGGGATCAAGCCTGCAACCAGAGCATGTGCCCTTTGACTGGAATCCAACCCCGGGAGCCTTTAGTCCACAGGCCGAAGCTCTACTCACTGAACAAAACTGGCGAGGGCAATAACACCTTTACATTTCTGCAGTCAGCATCTGATATGTATGGTCACCATCATCAACTTTATAGCTATTAATTTTGCAAGGCAAAGGATAAACTTCATAATGAGATGCTTTTCAGGGGCTTTGACATTTTGTAATATTTTAATAATGTTTGTATTATAATAATTTATTTTCAATATGGGGGAGAAAAATCACAATATTATGTAAAATAATAAATGAACCGAACCAACCTCGATAAGTGTTGATACTAAAAATATGTTAAATGAATTTATATGTGTGATCCATGCTAAGAACAATTTAGAAAAAGGATAAATAAATTTTAGGGAAAAGTCTGGTTTGGAAATTTTTTTTAATCAACATTTTAAAAGTCAACCTGAACATTATAAACATCAGCAAATTGCTTGTAATAATACTAGAAAAAAGAAATTTCTCCAATTGTGTAAGACATTGTATTATTTGTTTAGACCACTTAATCATACTGTATTTCATGGAATTATTAATAAAACTAATGTTGTTAAGGTTGTTCCTTTAAGAACCAATATATCATATGGTTTCTGTGATACTTAAATGAATACAGGTATGTAAAACTCAGAGAATACTACCTTAAAAATATATTAACTGTAATCTTCCTCAAGTATGTGAGCTCCTTATAGCACAGACTTTGATTCATTGCCTTTTCTCCAGTGACTAGAAAAGTGCATGGCATTTGAAAGGCAGTCAATAAATATTCATTATGATGTTGAATGAAGAAATGGTCTTAACCTCCTCTATATCACCAAGGCTTATAAAAATATTTCAAGAAAGGATACTTAATGTGAATTGAGTTTTTCAATACAGTTTTCATGTCTTAAAACAAAGCTACAATTCACTGACTTTACTTTGCCCTGACAATTAAGGGAACCAAGTCCCTGTGGTCAAAACTGAACATTTTTCAACAATGACCTTTAACTTTTGGAAAACACAAAGTAGTGGAGTTCTTGCAGACATTTTCCAGGCTGTAGCTCTGAAGTGATTATTTTATAGTGAAGCATCCATCTTATTGAAAAACTGCTGTTTGAAATTTTAACCTTGCTATTGGCTTCTATAAATGTTTGCTTGCTTAAATAATAAGGAAAATGAGACTATTCTCACTTCAGAGAGGCCATTAAACTTTCCGTGGATAAATGATCTGCTGGCACCAGGACAAGTCTTTGGTTGAGGTCTCAAGACCTCAGCACATAGGGGCTCTTTAAAAACTTGCAAAAGGGCAGGAAACATCCCATATTTGGGAGACAAAGAAGGTAAAAACATATAAATAGAGAAAATTTCTGCATGTTGGGGCCCAGAATTTGAGAAATATTTTCCTCTGGACCCACGTGTAATAAATGTAACTCCAAACTCTCCGAGCATGGTTTAATTATTCCGATTTTCTTTAACAATAGAATATGGAATTTATGAAATTGGTGTGGAAGTGACAGTTGGACACTTTGAGATTTGGGAAAGAGCCTTTATTTAAAGCAGCACTGCTGGTTCAGGGGACCCTAAGATCCAGATCCTCAGCAACCTGGACAATGAGATTTTCTCTATATATATATTTGAAGCGTTCAAAAGAATAAAACGGGGTAGAGAACGATTTATTGTGCTCAGCAGATATCTTGAAGAAATCTTTCAGCCTTGAGCATAGCATAACTCAGAAAACCAGAAGACACCTGGCAGGGGAGGAACCAAGGACAGACCAGATGATTAAAAAGGGTCAGTGACTAGACTATAGGCTAACAAGAATAGAATGTGAATTAGGAACATTAATTAATTTAGGTACACAGTTCCTGCTAGTATGCTACATACTTTCACAAATGGAGTCAATAATCAGCTAGCAAGAGAGTGCAGTAGGAAGCAGGTTCCTGGGACTAATTCAGATTGCTAGCCCTAAAAATGTCTTATGATCCCATCATTTAAAGGTGACTTTGCTTGCATTGTCAAATTGGTCACCTTTTCTAGTAACAAGTATCAAAAAACACATTCTAAACAATAATCACCTTTCTTCTTCCATCCATTTCAACTAGGAATATGTTTTACAAAAGATAGCATTACCAGCCCTACATCTGTTCCTGCCACTTTGTGATTAACAATGTGATTCTCAATAATTGAAGGAGCAAGGTTTGGTAGTGGATTAGTAATTTCACAACACAATAAAATAGCCCAACCAGTGTGGCTCAATGGTTGAGTGCTGACCTATGATCCAGAAGGTCACAGTTTGATTCCTGGTCAGGACATATGCCCAAGATGTGACTCGATCCATAACAGGGGGTGTGCAGGAGGCAGGTGACCCATTAATGATTCTCTCTCATCATTGATGTTTTTATCTCTCCCTCTCCCTTCCTTTTTGAAATCAATAAAAATATATTTTAAAAAATAACATAAAAATAAGCTGTTAGTTGTCCTCTGAGTAGTAAGAATAATGACAGTAAATGTCAAAGATAATTACCTCAATTGACAATGGCACTGCTTTTAGTTTTAATATAAGGCATAAATCTGCCAAGTGGAAAAATACCCACATTGCACAATAAGTGAATTTTGACTGATCAGATTGTTTTTCTCTCAGCCTTTTATGGTGTTTTGTCTAAAAGGAAAGAAACATGATTGTTCAGAAAAGTATCAGAATGGCTTGCTGTTTCATAAATCTGAAGAGCTTGAGGCAAAATCATAATAGAAAGTTATTGCACTTTTGCTGTATTCCTAAAGGTGCCTGCTCTGTGGACTGCTTCTTTATCATCATGTGATATCACATTTTTAAAAAATATATTTTATTGATTTTTTACAGAGAGGAAGGGAGAGAGATAGTCAGAAACATCGATGAGAGAGAGACATAAATCAGCCGCCTCCTGCACCCCCACAGTGGAGATGTGTCCGCAAGCAAGGTACATGTCCCCGGCTGGAATCGAACCTGGGACCTTTCAGTCTGCAGGCCGACCCTCTATCCACTGAGCCAAACCGGTCTAGCCTGATATCACATTTTTAATCCACATCTAATGTTGTCAACAAATTACAATCAGGCCTTTTAGTTTTAGAAAATGCTTTTTTGAAAACTCTGAACAGATTTGTTATATTAACAAAATCTGTTATGCCAGAGAATCTAGCAGGGTATTGAGCACATAGTAGGCATTTGGAAGCAGCATGCCATGGTAAAGGACAGTGAACTAAGACACATTTCTGTTACAAATGGTTTTATATGCTCTTAGACAAGACAGTCTATCACCTCATTGAACATTTGTTCCTAGTCTGTAAAATGGATTTGATCTTTTCTTTACAGATTGATGTAAAATGACAAGTGAGATAATTTATTGGGATGTCCTTTGAGGAATTTTAGAAGTATAAAATGGTAAGTGGTAATTATTATTGAAAAGTTAATTTGATTCATTTTCTAATCCTAAAATAAACATAATTATTTCCATATAAAGTACTTATTTACAGTTCAAGATAATTTAAATATCTCTATTTAGATGTTTTAAGTTACTATTTAGAAATAATTTTAGATTTACTTAAAAGTAGCAAAAATAACAGAGGTTTTCTAATGCCCTTATCTAGTTTCCCTTATGTTAACATCTTACATAATTATAGTACACATCTATAAGTCAGGAAATGAAACTTGGTATAATACTACTAACTAATCTACAGACCTTATTTTACCAATTATTTTCCTAATACTTTTATCTGGTTTAAGATCTAATCTAGGGTTTTACACTTTATATCTATTTAGTAGTTATGTCTATTTAGTCTCCTTCAATCTTAGTTTCTCAGTCTTTCTTTGTTTTTATAACATAACACTTCTCAAAAAGAATATTGGTGGATTATTTTGTAGAGTACTGTTTTATATGAGTGTGTCTGTTTTGTTTTTCAATGATTAGACTAAGTTATTTTTAGTAAAAATACTACAGTCATCCCAGCTAATCTGTCATTGATTTCTATTTATAACCTGCCCAGGAATGTCAAGCTTATGTCTCTCTGCAGATGCCTGTCTTACCTTAGATTTAAAGCCACATGATTTCTCTGTGATCTCCAAAGTTGAACGGGTTAAAAAATACATCTTTTTAATTGTAATGTTGGAAGAAGTGATTTTTCCAGTTACTTCCTTGGGTAGAAACTGAAAGCACTCATGGTTATTCCCTGTAGTTTATGGTCTCTCTATAAAGAAAATTGTTTTTGTTTTGAATTTCCAGAATTGGTGTGAATTTTATATCAACCAAATGCCTTGCTGCTAGCTCCCTTATCGTTTTTTTCCCCCAATTTTTCTTGGTCTGCCTTTGCTTGCTACAAAGCCTTTCAGTGGCGAGGTGTGCAATAGGTTATAAATGAAATTTTCCTAATTTTTCCACTTTACTTGTTATGTTTAAATTTCTCTGCCTTCAAGTTATTTTAAGTATATAGTTTTTGTGTTGATTTATTTTTATTCCCCCCTCTTAATGTTCTTAATATCTGCTATGTGCATTCTTCTTTTTAGTACCTGGAAGTTCATTTTGTGTATATATTCATATTACTATATCTTAACACAAAGTCTAATCTATTAATATTCCAAAGTGAAGTATATGTTTTTCAGATAAGAGGTTTGTAAATGCTATGGGATAATAGGACAAAAAATGTGTTAAATTTTGTATCAATTCAATCATAGTGCCTCAAGGTTTCTGAGAATATTTGCAAGTCTTGACCTTTATTTTTTTTTATAAATTTTAAAAAATATATATTTTATTGATTTTTTACAGAGAGGAAGGGAGAGGGATAGAAAGTCAGAAACATTGATGAGAGAGACATAGATCAGCCGCCTCCTGCACGCCCCACAATGGATATGTGCCCACAAGCAAGGTACATGCCCCCAACCGGAATCGAACCTGGGACCTTTCAGTCTTCAGGCTGATGCTCTATCCACTGAGCCAAACCGGTCTTGGCAACCTCTATTTTCAATGCAAATTTACAAAGTTGAATAATGCTTCCATTAAAAGAAGATCATTCAGGTTCTATGATAAGCTTAATGATTTTACAGAAGACCAAAGAAATACCAAGCACCCTTCCTAGAGAAAGGGAGGGACCCCTTTATTAACATTAGTGGACTCTGGTAATAATTTCCAAATCAGAGTGAATGTGCAGAGGGCTTCACTTTTTATAACATTATGGGGTCTTTGTCTTGGAGATAAGGTTCCTCCCCCTTATGTGGGCTTACAGGAAGGCCCCCAGGTGTTGGGGATCCTCAGGCCATATCCAATGATCTCTCCTGGGGCCAGTGATAATGACCCTCTCCCTCCCCAGGGCCGTGCATTGTTCATAATTTTTATGGCCTGACTCTCTTGCAAGACTAGTTTCTTCTCATTCCCCGACACCCCCCCCCACACACACCCTGTCCCACAGCTTTTTTTAGTCTTGTGGAGCAACAAATCCACTGGGGGTGTTTTTGGTATCCAGGTGTTCAGTCCTGCAACCTTGAGAGCCATGGGTGTGGTCAGGATGACAATATGTGGTCCCCTCCAGGTAGGAGTTAGTCTTTGGGTGGTCTTTACCCAAGCAGAGTCACCAAGTTGGAAGGGATGGACTGAATCAGGCAGAACATCTCAGACATCCTTCTGGATTGCTTTCTGGGTAGACTGTAAAGCCTGTAAGAACTTGAGTGAAAATTAGTTATGGATTTCAGCCTTTACCCACTAGAATCTGTAGAGGCCCCACTGGTTTCCAGGGCAGGCTTCAAAGGCTGCTTTGTCTGTGACCCGGTTCCCTCTTGCCTCTGTGGAGTCCCCATACCCTGCAACAGCACTCTGTATGTGAGCTGTTACAATTGCATACCTGCCATCAGCACAAATTGTCACTCATTCTTCTCTTGCCCACCAGAAATCCTGAAAAGGGCAATCAACTCAGCCTTCTGTGCCAAAGTCCTACAGGTGGGTGCCTGAGATCAGATGGTTCAGTCCAAAGCAACCACCACTGCCCCCGCATACCTGATTCCTCTCTGGACATAACGACTCCTGTCCATGAATAGTACCTCATCAGGCAATGCCAGTGGGGTGTCAGTGAGGCCCAGGTGGGCTGTCTTTACAAAGTCGTCAACCTCTAAATAGTTATGTAGAGGTTCCTCAGGGTCATCATCAGGAAAGAGGCTGGTAGCAGAAGAGTCTGAAACTGGATGATGCGAGCATTTCAGATGCAGCGCTCCAGGGTGCTCCCAAGCAAAGCCTCAACCACATAGCTGGGACCCACTACAACCCTGAGGCAAGCAGACTAACTGGATGCAACAGGGTCAAGTCTCTTGGAAAAGTAGGCTACTGGTCTTTTCCAAGGCCCAAGGCCCAAAACTTTGGGTGAGGACCCCTTTGGCTATGCCCCTTACCTCACATACACATCTGGTAGTGCCAGTTGGCCGGCCCATCATCCTTGCTCTGTTCATGTCTTACTAATATATTACTTCAAGGATCCTGGCTCTGAATTCTTTAAGGGAAAATGGGAATTGAAATTCTCTTCTTTAATTACTTCCATGCTGAGATATGTCAGAAGTTTCTCTCAGAGCCAAGAGATCCTTGCTGTCTGTCAGAGGGATGATGAGGCCTGGGCATAGAAGGAGGTGGGCTTGTGACCTGGCAGAGAAAAACTGTAGCAATTAGAATAGTAAAAGTCACAACATCTTTGTCTTTCTGGAGCAATGTCCATGAAGACACAGACATCTTCTTTTTTTTAATTTTATTGTTTAAAATATTACACATAGTAGTACATATATCACCTTTTTTTTCCCCATTGATCTTATCCCAGCCTCCCCTACCCCCAGGAGCATGCCCTCACCCCACCTCCCCCCAATGTCTTGTGTCCATTGGTTATGCTTATATGCATACAAGTCCTTTGATTGATCTCTTCCCTTCCCCTCCTCCCCAACACTCCCCAGTCTTCCTGCTGTAATTTGACAGTCTATTCAATGATTTACTTACTACCTCTATATCTATCTTTTGGTTCATCAGGTTATAATGCTCTTTATTTTCCATAAATGAGTGAGATCATGTGGTATTTTTCTTTCATTGCCTGTCTTATTTCACTTAGTATAATGCTCTCCAGTTCCATCCATGTTGCTCAAATGGTAGGAATTCCTTCTTTTTTTATAGCAGCATAGTATTGCATTGTACAGATGTACCATAGTTTTCTAATCCACTCATCTGATGATGGACACTTAGGCTGTTTCCAAATCTTAGCTACGGTGAATTATGCTGCTATAACCATAGTGTTGCATATATACTTTCTGATTGGTGTTTCTAGTTTCTTGGGATATATACCTAGAAGTGGGATCACTGGGTCAAATGGGAGTTCCATTGTTAGTTTTTTGAGGAAATCCATACTGTTCTCCACAGTGGCTACACCAGTCTGCATTACCACTAGCAGTTCATGAGGGTTACTTTTTCTCCACATCCTCACTAGCACTTGTCTTTGTTGATTTATTGATGATAGCCATTCTGAGAGGTATGAGATGATACCACGTTGTCATTTTGATTTGCATCTCTCAGATCATTAGTGACTTTGAGCATGTTTGCATATGTTTCTTGGCCTTCCTTCTGTCTTCTTTTGAAAAGTTTCTATTTAAGTCCATTGCCCATTTTTTTATTGGATCATTTATCATCCTTTTATTAAGTTGTATGAGTTCCCCATAAATGTTGGGGATTAAACCTTTATCAGTGATAAAATTTGCAAATATGTTCTCTCATACAGTGGGCTTCCTTATTGTTTTGTTGATGGTTTCTTTTAGTGAGCAAAAGCTTTTTATTTTGATATAGTCCCACTTGTTTATTTTCTTTTTAGTGTCCATTGCCCTAGGAGTGGTATCCCTGTAGAAATTGCTTCAGCATATGTCTGAGATTTCTCTGCCTGTGGATTCCTTTAGAATTTTTATGGTTTCCTATCTTGTGTTTAATTCCTATCTCCATTTTGAATTTATTTTTGTATGTGGTGTGTTGTCTAGTTTTATTTTTTGAATGAATCTGTCCAATTTTCCCAACACCATTTATTGAAGAGACTGTCTTGACTCCATTGTATGTTCATGCCTCCTCTGTCAAATATTAATTGAGTATAGTGGTTTGAGTCAAAACCTGAGTTCTCTATCTATTTCATTGGTCTATATGGCTGTTCTTATGCCAGTACCAGACTTTTTTGAGAACAGTGGCTTTGTAATACAGCTTGAAATCTAGTATTGAGATCTCATGTACTTTGTTCTTCTTTCTCAGGAATGCTGTAGCTATTTGGGGTCTTTTTTATTCCAGATGAATCTTGGGAGAGTTCTTTCTAAGTCTGTGAAATATGCTATTGGTATTTTAATGGGGAGTGCATTGAATCTATAGATTGCTTTGGGTAGTATGGACATTTTAATGTTGATTCTACCAATCCATGAACATGGTATGTTCTTCCATCTGTTTATATCTTCCTTTATCTCTTTTTTCAGTGTCCTATACTTTTCCAGGTATAAGACTTCTATCTCCTTAGTTAAGTTTATTCCTAGGTATCTTAATTTTTTGATGTGTTAGTAAGTGGGATTGCTTTTTTAGTCTCTCTTTCTGTAAATTCACTATTATTGTATACAAATGTTATAAATTTATTGGTGTTAATTTTGTATCCTGTTATATTGCTGAATTAATTTATTAAGTCTAATAGATTTTTGGTGGAGTCTTTAGGGATTTTTATGTATAGTATGTCATCTGCAAATAAGGATAGTTTTACTTCTTCTTTTTCAATTTGCATGCCTTTTATTTCTTTTACTTGTCTACTCACAATGGCTAATACTTCCATTACTATGTCGAACATGAGTGGTGAGAGTGAGCATACCTGTCTTCTTCCTGTTCTTAGGGGAAATGGTTTTAGTTTTGCCCATTTAGTATGATTTTGACTGTGGGTTTGTCATATATGGCTTTTTTACATTGAGATATGATCCTTCTATTGTCACCTTACTTAGAGTTTTTATCTAAAATGGGTGTTGGATTTTGTCAGATATTTTTTCTGCATCAATTCATATGACTATGTGGTTTTTATCCCTCAATTTTTTTATGTGATATATCAGGTTTATTGATTTGTGGTTATTGTACTATCCTTGCATCCCTGGTATAAATCCTACTTGGTCATGGTATATAATCTTTCTGATATATTGCTGGATCTGATTTGCTAGAATTTTGTTGAGGATTTTGGCATCTATGTTCATGAGGGATATTGGCTTGTAATCCTCTTTTATTGTGTTGTCTTTATCTGCCTTTGGTATTAGGGTGATGCCAGCTTCATAGAAGGCGTGTGGAAGTGTTCCTTCCTCTTGAAATTTTTGGAATAGTCTGAAGAGGATAGGTTTTAGTTCTTCCTTGAATGTCTCATAAAACTCCCCTGTGAAGCTGTTTAGCCTGGGCTTTTGATTGGTAGAAGCTTTTTGATGATTGCTTCAATTTATTCCATAATTATTGGCCTACTGAGATGCTTAGATTCTTCCTGATTGACTTTCGGAAGGTTGTTTTTTTTCCAGAAATATGTCCATTATCTCCAGGTTGTTCAGTTTATTGGAATAGAGTTGTTCATAGTATTTTTTAACAATCCTTTGTATTTCTGTGTGATTGGTTGTTATATCTCCTCTTTCATTTCTGGGATTTTGTTTATTTGGGTCCTCTCTCTTTGCGTCTTGGTCAGCCTGGCTAGAGGTTCATCAATATTTTTTATCCTTTCAAAAAACCAGCTCTTGGTTTTGTTGATATTTTGTATTGGTGTGTTTTTGTTTTTTGTTCTTTTTGGTCTCTATATTATTTATCTCCACTCTGATCTTTATTATTTCCTTCCTTCAGCTGACACTGGGCTTCTCTTTTTGTTCTCTTTCTAACTCTTTGAGTTGTAGGGTTAGGTAATTTATTACCATCATTTCTTTTTTTTTTTTTCACACTAGGCTTGTAGAGCTATGAATTTCCCTCTCAAGACTGCTTTTGCTGTGTTCCAAAGATTTTGGATTGTTGTATTTTCATTGTCATTTGTTGCTATGATGTTTTTATTTATTCTCTGATCTCTCTGGTAACCCAGTCATTGTATAATAGCATGCTATTTAGACTCCATGTGTTTGAGTTTTTTGGATTGTTTTTATTTTAGTTGATTTCCAGTTTTATGCCATTGTGATTTGAGAAGATGCTTGATATGATTTCTATCTTCTTGAATTTGAAGAGACTTTACCTTTGACCCTATTATACTCTTTGAAAAGGACCCATGTGCACTTGAGAAGAATGTATATCCTCTGTCTTTGGGGTGAAATGTTCTTAAGATGTCAATTAATTACATCTGTTCTCTTGAGTCATTTAGGATTGATGTTTCTTTGCTGATTTTTTTGTTTAGAGAATTTGTCCCATAGTGATAGTGGGGTATTAAAGTCCCCTACTATGATTTTATTGCTGTCAGTCTCTCCCTTGATATCATCCAGGAGGTTTTTTTTTTTTTAAATATATTTGCGTGCTTCTGTATTAGGTGCATATATGTTTCTTCTTGTTGGATTTCTCCCTTTAGTATTATAAAGTGACCTTCTTTATCTCTTTTTATGTCCTTCACTTTGAGCTCTAATTTGCCAAATATAAATATTGCTACCCCAGAGTTTTTTTCATTTCCATTCTTTCAAAAAACCTTTTTCCATCACTTCACCATTAGTCTATGTGTGCCTTTTTTTCTAAGGCGGGTTTCCTATAGAGAGCAGATATATGGATCATGTTTTCTTATCCAGTCACTAATCCTATGCCTTTTGCTTGCAGCATTAACTCCATTTACATTTAAAGTTATTATTGATAGGTACCTTTTTGTCACCATTTTCATTCTTTACCCATGTGTTCCTTCTTCACTTCTTATTTATTTATTTATTTATTTATTTGTTTGTTTGTTTGTTTGTTTGTTTATTTTACAGCAGACCCTTTAGCATTTCTTGCATTGCTGATTTGATGGTAATAAATTCCCTTAGTCCCTTTTTGTTTGTGAAGCTCCTGATTCCACCTTCAATTTTGAATGATAGACTTGCTGGGTAAAGTATTCTTGGATTCAGTCCCGTGCTTTGCATCACTTTGTATATTTCATTCCATTCTCATTTGGCCTGGTGTATTTCTGTTGAGTAATCAATTGATATTCTAATAGGAAATCCCTTATAGATAAATTTCTGTCTATCCCTGGCAGACTTTAAGATTCTTACTTTGTCATTGGTGTTTGCCAATGTAATTATGATATATCTTGGTGTCAGTCTTTTTGTGTTCATTTTGTTTGGCACTTAGGTTCTTCTTGGACTTGTGTGGTATTTTTTCTTACCAGTATCAGGGAAGTTTTCTGTCATTTCTTCAAACAGGTTTTCTATTCCTTGCTTCTCTTCCTCTCCTTCTGGTATCCCTATAAGCGAATGTTGTTTCATTTTGTGTTGTCCCAATGTTCCTTAAGGCTCTCTTCTTGTTTTTTAAATCTTTTTTTCAGTGGCTAATGTGTTTGTGTATTTTTTCCTACCTTGTCTTCTATATCACTGATGCAGTCCTCAGCCTCTACTACTCTACTGTTTAGTCCTTCCATTGTGTTCCTTATTGCAGCTATGTCATTCCTGATCTCCTCTTGGTTCCTTTTCATGTTGGTGACATTCTCATGCAGCTACCTATAGTTCTCATTGAGTTGTGTGTATTTGTCATCCAGCCATTTAAACATCTTTATAACCATTACTTGGAATTCTTTCTGTGATAAACTGCTGACTTGAATTTCATTTAACTATCTTTCTAGTGATTCCTCTTTTTCTTTCCTTTGGGGATTGCTTTTTTGTCTTCCCAGTTTTGCTGTAAGATTTTAATTGTAGGTCCAATTGGTTTGATACTCAGGTTCTTTTGGGAATGTTGTGACTGGTGTGATCTCTCAGTTCTTGTGGGCTTGGTAATCTAGTATATCTCCTTACTTGAGTTATTTGGGGTCTTTTGATGTAAACCTGTGAGCTGGAAAGGTATAACTGCGATATCTAGAAGTCAGCAGTTGTGGAAAAGCGCTGTCTTGCACCCTTGATTGAAATCCCGTGTCCCCTGTGGGAACTTACACTTGTATCCAGGAACTGTCTGTTGGGGTGATGGGGCTCAGGATGCCTGCACTCTGGAAAAGCATGACTGTGGTGTCCAGAGTTCTGTAGTTGTAGGGTGGGTAGACACAGCTTTTGCTGCTGCATCTGTGGTGGATAGGCACATGCTCCCAGTGGTGGCTCACAGTGGTACCCATGGTGCCTTTCCAATTGAGGGAGGGAGAAGTACTCTGAGAGACCCTGGCACTGAAGCCATGTAATTGAGTTGCCTGTGGACAGGTATCCAGGATGAGTAAATTCAGAATTTCTACTGCCAGGAGGAGTGCATCCCTGTTTGTCCAAGATCACACCCAACAAGGACTCACAGCAGCTCCCACAAGCACCCTGTGGATAGATGGGCTTATGATGCCTGCCCATTGGAAATGTATGCGCAGAATCTTGGAGTGCATTTGCAGGCACAGAGCTGTGGTGCACTCTGAGAAGCCCTGACACTGATGTTAAGCAGCTGGGGTGTATATGGGAAGTTATTCTACTGGTGGGAAGCACGTCCTTATTTGTAAGGAATCACACTCAGCAGGGGCTCAAAGGAGCTCCACAGAGGACCTTGTGGATAGATGGGCTCAAGTGCCTTCCAGTTGGAAATGAATGCGTAGGACCGTGGTGGTGCCTTTGCCATTGTGCTTAGTGGTGCAGAGCTCTGATGCACTTTGAGGAGCCCTGGTGCTCCAGTTACACAGTTGGGGTGTCTGTGGGCAGTTATTCAGGCAGAGGAAATTCAGAATTTCTAGTGCAGGGCAGTGTGCCCTTGTCTGTATAGTATCACACCCAGCAGGGCTCTAAGTTACTCCCTATTGAGTGGTGTGCCCTTGATGCCTGCACACTGGAGATGCAGGAATGTGGTTTCTGGAGTTCTGCTGCTGGGGAGGGGGAAAATGTACTTACTGCTGCAGAAATGTTCTACCTTCGGAGGTGGACATCCCAGGATCCACGGGTCTGTGGTTGGGAAAGCAGGATTTTGGCTGGAGTGGCTGCTGGGTCATGGGCAGTGTCAAAGTCCTGACTGGGTGGTGGTGCTGTTGAGTTCCCAGAAAAGGCCGCTGTACCCTTCAAGATGGCATGGGCTCTGTGCCCGAGTCCTGCAGTCCAGGGAGTGCCTAGAGTGGTAGTAGTCTCTCCTTATCCAAGACAGTCTGGTCTGCCATCCCCTGCTGCTCCTGAGAGATCTAACTGTCCCTTACTCACTCACACAGACACACCACATACCCACACATTCTCCTTTCATATCCTCACTCATTCACTTCCTCTCCCTTGACTCTGTCCTGCCAACTGCCATCTCTTTCTGCCCCATCTTCTAAGTCTATTATACAGTTTTCTGCAGGCCACTGTCAGGGTTGTGCATGGCAGCTGGCTCCTCTTTCCAGCCACAAACACAGTCTGTCTAATTCCCCAAAGTATATTCTGGCATGGGAGATAGTTGCTTCACTGTACACAGGTATCTTAACCCCTATACAACTGAGCTTGGACCTCAACCTAGCAAACTGTAGTCTACAAGTTCTAAATGCAGCCTCTGATCTTCCCAACTCAACTGGGTCTCGGTCACACTTCTCATCTTTTGGAGAATCATAAAGTCCTGAAGGCTCCCTACTGGATTCAGGGAAAGAGCCTTTTCTTTACCCTTTTGTTAACCTTATTTACTAGTTACAGGGTCCTGCCATAAGCTGCTAGTTCAAAACAGCCAGAGTTGCAGTTAGAAACAGCCCTGCATATTACAAAGCACTCTTGTGGCAGTGGGTTAGGCACCAAGCCCCTTCCTTCATACCTGTGCTCTATGGCAGAGCAGTGATCAGGCCTTTCCCAAGGGAGTGTACTGGAAGGACCCCCGCCACCTCTGCTACCAAGAACAGGTACTGAACCCTTTCAGTACCTTTGACCAGCTTTATTCCCAGCCACTTTTACAGATTCCAGGACTTGTTGTCTTCTGTTAACCAGCAATCCAAATGACACTGGCCTGTATTATTTCCTATTGTGAGTTAGAGGGAGACAATTCCTACCAAGGGGAGAAATAGAAACAGCGGGAGTTTCAGAGAAAACTACCGGTCATCACTGTAGTAACCTTCCCTACTGGAGGCTGGGGTCCCACCAGTGGAGGAAAATGACTCTTAGTCAGCCTAGAAAAGAAGGTAGAGGATGACAAAGGTGCAGGGAAATTTTACTAAAAACCTGGAGGGTCTACTGAAAGAAAAGATCCTTAATTCAGCACAGGCAGGGGGCAGGGCCAGTAAAATCTCTCTGCCCTGTGGAGCTGTGAGCCCTGCCTCTGAAAGTCCCAGTCAGACAAGAAAAGCCACAAATACCTTTAAATCTACCCTAGAATTAAAAAAATTTCAACCTAACACAACAAAATCACAGAGAAAACCAAAGTTCCTAGTACACGAACATAGACAGAAATTTTTACTAAGTGGCTGATTCCTCCTGTGATAGAGAGCAAAAATCTCTGAGAAAACTAACCCAACAATTCTGCTTGAGACTTTTGCAGACCATCATGGGTTCAGCCTTCAGCAATTCAAACATTTTAACCAGATGAGCAAACAGAAAATCAAAGTAGCTTTTGCTTTCACACAGACCAGTTAATGAGCAGATAATTATGGCAAGACAGACAAACATCTGTATTCACACTCTCTCAGTAGACTAGTCCAGACAGGAGCTGAGTAGATGGGCTTGAGGGCACTCCCGGCACCCACACCCCAGAACAGAATTCTTGATCAACATCTCGGTGAAAACCTACCAGAGGAATTAAGGCTGCATCCATCGCCCCCTTCTTGGTAGCAAATTGGCTAGTCTCACACACAAACAAAAGAGTGAACCCATAACTCATTAATCGAATATGAATACACTCACCTCCTGAGTCCTGATTCCTGATTTACCTGACGAAGTCCTATGACTTCTGGAGCGGTGATCAAGTTCCCCCATCCACTCACTGCAGGCAAGAGTCAAATGCTATTAGCTACACGGTTCAGGGAACCAAATGTTGCAGAAGACCAAAAAAATAACAAGCACACTTCCTAGAGAAAGGGAAGGACACTGTATGTTAACACTAGCAGACCACAGGAACCGTTTCCAAACCAGAGTGAAGAACTACTCGGAGAGAAGGCTTCACTTTTTATAACCTTCTGGGGTCTTTGTCTTGCAGATATGGTTCCACTCCCTTTTGTGGGCTTACAGGAAGGCCCCCAGGTGTTGGGAGTCCCCATGCCATATCTGATGATCTGTCCTGGGGCCAGCAATAATGACCCTCCTCCCTCCCACTCAGGGCAGTGCATTGTTCACAGTTCCATGGACTCTGCATTTAGGTAAGTTCTGCAAGACCATTTTCCTCCTCAGTGGTTCTTCTATTATATTATCTGATGTGCAGAGAACACCTGTGTCCTTATCCATCTTAGTGTTATCATAATCCATTATTATCATAAATTCTTTTAAATCTAAAATTATAATAATTTTGCATGTAAATGAATATGTATCAAAATTTATAGGACGGTATCTTCATGAGGATTTTAAAAAAAAGCTCTGAATTACAAATATTCTTTCCTTGTCATTGATTGTTATCAAAGCAATTGACCAAAAAGCAATGTCAACTATTCATCTTTGAGAAGATAAAAATTTTATAATTTAACAAAGACACTAGAAAAATATAATTCAGGATACTAATTTAACTGAAACTAAGTTATGATGTGTTTATTATAAATGATTCAGTGATATAAACAGCAAAATGTATTATCTCTATGTTACAAAATAATTAAAGAAAACAATTTAGGTGATATAAACAAATGTTAACACTTTATAAAGTAGACAATTTCTACTTGCTGAACTGCAAAATGTGGCAGAAGACAATAAGCTTTTATAGGACAAATAATAAAATACAAGGAAGAAAAAAGAAAAAATGTTGGTTTTGTTGGGACCACATAGACAACCGTTTTGGGGGGATGAGAAAGCACAGAGTTGGCTTGATGTCTGGGGATTGGATGACTTGCTATAATGCATTTCTGATCAAGCAGAGCATTTACTAGTACACAAAAGTTATATATATATATATTTTTTTTTTAATATGGTACCTCAGGCAGAAATGGCTGCATGTGGGGCCTAGAAAGCTGTTTCTATAATTCTTCATGTTAATCTTCCTCTTGACCATTAAAGAGGTTTGATAGAAACTATTAATATTGGCGTGACTCCAAACTATTATTGCCTGTTTGGGTCTCACTGCAGTATTCACACTATATTAGGCTCATATCCTTGGAGTTGTTATCTTCCTCTATTCTCTTTTGTCATTCAGTAAAGAAGAGATCTTCCAACAGCTGGTCAATGACTGCTCCTATGCATTTAAAATTTTTGAGACAGATTCTGGAGGAGGGAGAAAATGGCGGCGGAGTAAACAGACACGTCTGGAGCTTTGTTGCTGGGCAGAAGGAGAGAGAGCGGCTGAGAGTCACACTGGGAGTGTTTGGTGGCAAGTTAAGAGCCAGTTATCCTCCAGGAGAAGGCGGGGAACTGCTGCACGGGGCTCTCCCAGCCGGGCAGCCCCACTGCCAAGGGGTTTTTGCCCGCCCGAGCCCCCAGCACGAACGCGGAGACCTCGCAACTTTCTGAGGGAGGTAGATGTCTGCAGCCATCTGAAGCCAGCAGCTTCGCACACATCAAGCAGCTGGGGACCCAGGGACCCAGAGCTCCGCTATCCAATCGGCACGGACACGCAGCGGACTCAGAGATGGACGGAGCACATGGTGAGGTCAGACTGCGCCTGGGATAAAAGGGAGGTCTGGAAGCTGTGGCTGATGGAGGCACCCCGAGCAGCCAGGGACCCAGAGCACGGCTTTCCAGGCAGCGCGGACGTTCGGGCAGTGGATTCGGAGATCCACAATGTGCAAGGAAGGGTCAGATTTCACACGGGTCGGGGTGAGGTCTCCTACCCCCGTACAACAGAGATGCGTAGGCCTTGGGAGCCTGGCTAGGGGAAAGCTGCCTCTGGAGAGGTTCCAAGAGGTGGTCAGGGCGTGATCCCTAAGTGTGGAGGCAAACCCTCTGAGCTGTTGACAGAAAAGAGCTCTGGAAAACGACTCCTTTTTTCTTCATCATTTTTTTCTTTTCTTTTCTTTTCTTTCCTTTTCTTTTCTTTTCTTTCCTTTTCTTTTCTTTTCTTTTCTTTTCTTTTCTTTTCTTTTCTTTTCTTTTCTTTTCTTTTCTTTTCTTTTTTTTTCTTTTCTTTCTTTCTTTTTTTCTTACTGGGACAGAAGGACAGCCTGGGAGTTATTACAGTGTCCCGGCTGCAAAACCCCCACAAACTGGCTTTGAGAATCACAGAGTAGCAGGATCTAAGCACAGCCGAGAGAGGTCCCCTGCTTTGTCTCAGAGATCAATTCTGAAACACTGCCACCCAGTGGATGACAAACAGAATAATAGTGGAAGTGAAGGAGCATCCTAATTTTTTTTCTTTTTTTTCCTTTTCCTTTTTTTCTTTCTTTGATTTTTCTTTCTTTTATTTTTTTTAATTTTATTTTTCATTTTCACATATTTTAATTAAAAGACTATTTTTTATTCTTTCCGCATCAATTGATTTTTCCTTTTTAACTATTGCATTTTTGTTTTAAACTAGTATTATTATTTAATATTAGTACTTTACGTTTTGGGAAAAAAAGTGTCATTTTGTTTTCTATTTATTTTATTTCAGGTTTAGAGTTCTACATTCTATTTTCATCTTTCCTTTAGCATAATATTACTCCAACTCAACTCTACCTTTACGCCAACACCTTCCTGCTAATTTTCCCCATTTTGTTGTCTTAGTTCTCTTTCCCTTTTCCAACTTTAGATTCTCCCTATTCTTTCTCTTTACCTAGTTAAAATTTCACCCCATTTATATATCTAATTTCAAATCCCCTACTACAAATCCACACAAACCTCTCTCTTCTTTCCTTCACTAGCCAAAAAATTGTTTTTTTCTCTAAGTCCTTTTGTTGCTATTTGCCTAAAAAGTGATTATATCGATTTTTTGAAATTTTTTGTGAGATTCTTTTAGTTTATTCTACTTGTTTTATTTTGCTTTTAGCTTGCTTTGTTTTCTACCTGTCTTTTCCCTCACCTACCTCGATACCAGTTGTTATTTGCAGTTTACATTAAGCTCTAGGTACTGGCTGCTGGCCTTTATTGGGATTGGTGACCGTTCTATTGGAGTTGTCTGTTGACATCTATATTTTGTTCCCCCTTTCTCTCTTATACGCTATCTTTTCTCTCTGACTTTTTTTCTTCCTCTTTCCTTCTCCTTTTTATTTTCTTATTTTATTGTATTATATTTTTTTGTTCATTTATTTATCTTTTTTTTCTTCATTTTTCTCTCACTCTCCCAATTTGATTTGGCATTTCTTTCTTTTCTTTTTTCCTCATTTTCCTCTTCTTCTTCATCTATTTACTTCTAATTTATCCTTCATTGGTGGTCACCTTATTTGTGATTATTAACATCCTAAATACATTTATGTAACTGGTCGTGTTGTAGTTTGTGCTTCTCAATCAATGTAGGAGAGAGAACTACATAGCCAGACACTCAGAGAAGAAAAACCATGGGCAGAAAAAGAAACAGCCCACATAAGAAAGAAAGGCAGGTTCCACCAGAAAAGGAAGTAAACGAAATAGAAGCAGAAACAAGCCTGCCAGAGAAAGAGTTCAGAGAAACGATCATAAGCTGGTTTAAAAGATTGGAAGACAAATTAGACAATATGGGTAAGAGCCTAGAGGAAGAGAAGAAGACCCCAGAGGAAGTGACGAAGAGCCAAGAGGAGAGGAAGAAGCAGCAAGAAGAAATGCAGAAGAAACTAGATGAGGTGCAGAATAAACAAGAAGTAATGAATAATGAAATCACTGCTATAAAGAACTCGATAGAAAGCATCAAAAGTAGACTAGAAGAAGCAGAGTACCACATAAGTGAGCTAGGAGACACGGTAGGAAAAAATACCCAAGTACAGCAGCTTCTAGAAAAAAAAAGTTAAAAAGCAAGAGGAGAGACTAAGGGAACTTGGGGATAACATGAAACAAAACAACATCTGTATAATTGGGGTTCCAGAAAGAGTGGAAACTAAACAAGGCACAAGAACTTGTTTGAAGAAATAATGACAGAAAATTTCCCCAGTATAGAATAGAAAAAATCCACACAAATCCAAGAAGCTCACAGAGACCCAAGCAAAATGAACCCCAACAAACCAACACCAAGGCATATTATAATTAAATAGGCAAACACCGACGACAAAGTAAGAATCTTAAAAGCAGCCGGAGAGAAACAGAAAGTTACCTACCAAGGAACTCCCATAAGATTAGCTACTGACTTCTCAACAGACACTCATCAAGCCAGAAGGGAATGGAATGAAATATACAAAGTCATGAAAAGGAAGGGTCTGAATCCAAGAATACTGTACCCTGCAAGACTCTCAATCAAAATTGAAGGTGAAATCAAAAGCTTTGCAGACAAAAATGGACAAAGAAGATATATTACCACCAAACCAGCAATGCAAGAAATGTTAAAGGGTCTGCTGTAATAAAAAGAAAGAGGAAGCGAAGAAGGAGCTCGGGGGTAAGGACTAAAAATGGCAACAGAAAAGTACTTATCAATAATAACATTAAATGTAAACGGATTACATGCTCCAATCAAAAGACATAGGGTAACCGATTGGATAAGAAAACATGATCCATATATCTGCTGTCTGCAAGAAACTCACCTCAAAAAAGAGATGCACACAGATTGAGGGTGGAGGGATGGAAGATGGTATTTCAGGCAAATGGAAATGAAAAAAAAAGCTGGGGTTGCAATACTTATATCTGACAAATTAGATGTCAAAGTGAAGGACATAATAAGAGATAAAGAAGGCCACTTCATAATACTAAAGGGAACAATCCAACAGGAAGAAATAACTCTGGTAAACATATATGCACCCAATATAGGAGCACCTAAATAAATAAAAAAAACTCTTGGAGGATATTAAGGGAGAGATTGACAGCAATTCAATCATAGTAGGAGACTTTAATACCCCACTGTCACCATTGGACAGATCCTCTAAACAAAAAATCAGCAAAGAAACATCAATCCTAAATGACTCACTAGACCAGATGGAATTAACTGACATCATCAGAGCATTTCACCCTAAAGCCACAGAATATACATTCTTCTCCAGTGCACATGGGTCATTTTCCAAAAGTCTCTTCAAATTCAAGAAGATAGAAATCATATCAAGCATTTTCTCAGACCACAGTGGCATGAAACTGGAAATCAACTATATTAAAAACAATAGAAAGAAATCAAACACATGGAGACTAAACAGCATGCTATTATACAACGACTGGGTAACCAGAGAGATCAAGGAAGAAATAAAAAACATCATGGCATCAAATGACAATGACAACACAACAATACAAAATTTATGGGACACAGTGAAAGCAGTCTTGAGAGGGAAGTTCATAGCCCTACAAGCCTACTGCAAAATACAGCAAACAATGGTAATAAACCAGCTAAACCTACAACTCAAAGAGCTAGAAAGAGAGCAACAAGAAAAACCCACTGTGCTCAGAAGGAAGGAAATAGTGAAGACCAGAGAGGAGATAAACAACGTGGAAACCAAAGAAATAATTCAAAAGATCAACAAAACAAAGAGCTGGTTCTTTGAAAGGATAAACAAGATTGATGGACCTCTAGCCATGCTCATCAGGAAGCAAAGAGAGAAGACACAAATAAACAAAATCAGAAATGAAAGAGGAGAAATAACAACAGACCCTGTGGAAATACAAAGGATTGTTAAAAAATACTATCAACAACTCTATTCCAACAAACTGGACAACCTGCAAGAAATGGACATTTTCCTAGATAAATATAACATCCCAAAACTCCATGAGGAGGAATCCAAACATCTCAATAGTCCAATAACTATGGAAGAAATTGAAGCAGTAATCTAAAAGCTTGCAGCAAATAAAAGCCCTGGACCAGATGGCTACACAGGAGAGTTTTACCAAACATTCTAGGAAGAATTAAAACCTATCCTCCTCAGACTATTCAAAAACATCCAAGAAGAAGGAACACTTCCAAACACCTTCAATGAAGCCAGCATCACCCTAATACCAAAACCAGATAAAGACAACACAATGAAAGAGAATTATAGGCCAATATCTCTCATGAACATTGATGCCAAAATCCTCAAGAAAATCTAGCAAATCGGATCCAGAAGTACATCAGAAAGATCATACACCATGACCAAGCAGGATTCATCCCAGGAATGCAGGAATGGTTCAATATCTGCAAATCAATAAATGTGATACATCACATAAACTAATTGAGAGATAAAAATCACATAGTCATAACAATTTATGCAGAAAAAGCATTTGACAAAATCCAACACCCTTTCTTGATCAAAACTCTCAGCAAAGCGGGAATAGAAGGATCATATCTCAACATCATAAAAGCCATATACAATAAAACCACAGATAACATCATACTCAATGGGCAAAAATTAAAACCCTTTCCCCTAAGAACAGGAACAAGACATTGATGCCCACTCTCACCTCTCCTGTTCAACATAGTACTGGAAGTATTAGCCATTGCAATTCGACAAGAAGAAGAAATAAAATCATCCAAAATGGAAAATAAGAAGTAAAGCTGTCCTTATTTGCAGATGACATGATATTGTACATAAAAACCCCAAAGGACTCCATTCCAAAACTAATTGACTTAATTAATGAATTCGGCAATGTAGCAGGATACAAAATTAATGCTAAGAAGTCTGTGGCATTTCTATACACTAATAGTGAAACTACAGAAAGAGAAACTAAAAAAGCAATCCCATTTACCATCGCAACTAAAAAATGAAGATACCTAGGAATAAACCTAACTAAACAGGTAAAAGAACTATATGCAGAAAACTACAGGACACTGAAAAAAGAGCTAGAGGAAGATGTTAACAGATGGAAGAGCATACCATGCTCATGGATTGGGAGAATCAACATCATTAAAATGTCCATATTACCCAAAGCAATCTACAGATTCAATGCACTACCCATTAAAATACCAACGACATATTTCACAGACCTAGAAAGAACTCTTCATAGATTCATCTGGAACAAAAAAAGACCACGAATAGCTACAGCAATTCTGAGAAAGAAGAATAAAGTAGGTGGGATCTCAATACCAGATTTCAAGCTATACTACAAAGCAACTGTTCT
>PVJN01006415.1:0-75702 GCA_004026805.1 Lasiurus borealis
TTTTTTTTGTGTGTGTATGATTATAATAAAATTAAAGGCAGATTTTTCAAAGTCCTGTATTACAAAAATAGCTTCTGCCTACCTCTCTAAATTGAGCTAGTATATACATAATTTCCTGGTCATAACCGGTCTTCTACCAGTTCCTTGAACTTGCTGAACTCCTTCCCACCTCTAGGCCTTTGCTCGTAACAATTCCCTTCATCTGGAGCTCACTTTCCCTCACTCATCACATAGCAGGATCTCATGCTTCCTCCCGATCTCGGCTTAATGCCACCTCTTCAGAGAGACTTCTGCTGTCACCATATCTAAGTTTCTCCTGATTTATTTTTATCAGAGCAACCTTTTTACTTTCTACACGTATCCCAATCTTTCATTAATTTACAGTATGTGAATACTCCTCTCTTGTTTACTTTCCCCTCTAGAATGTCAGTGAGCTCAAGTGAGAACAAGAACGGTTTCTAGCACGCTCACCTTGGTGTTCCTAATGATTAATAGAGTGCCCTGGCACACAGTGAGCACCAGTAAATATTTTTTTAATAATGAATTAGTGAACAAAAGAATGGTAAGTGGTACTAATATTAAGCTTGCAACTGAAAATATTTGAGAAACTCTTCTCATAGTTCAAAAGACAGTGCCTTTTGTTCACTCTGTGACCATGTGTCAAGAATGAGCGAAGACAGGCATTTCAACAGGCATTCAGTGGACATTTATTATGTAATATATTCAAGGTTCTGTGTTAAGCACTGAAGGGGATACAAATATGAATAAAATAGATCTGTCTACCAGGACTTACAGCTTAGTGGTTTTAACAGACACATTTATAGCTATAATTCAAGGCAGAGCACTGTACTAGTGGTATAAACAAAGAGCTAAGGAAAATGGAGGAGGAAGAGCGACGTGATAAATCCTGTGCCTACTGCTGATGTTTCAAACAATGACAGTTTGGTGGAGTCATAGCTCTTCTGCCTCGTGAAGCCCTGCCAACTGCTTAAAGACTCCATTGTCAGAAGAGAGGCGTCTGTTTTCCTAAGGCCAGTGGTGCATTAATGAACCAAAGGGCAATCGAAAACTGGGGCACAGGGGGAGAAAGCAGTAAATCTCTCCAAAATCTGTGTTTAAAAAGAATAATGCTGCTCCGCTCACTTCTACAAAGGTAGATCTTGAGCATACTTTACTTAGTCTGCTACATATAGTTCATCAGGCTCTTTAATTTCCACATTGAAAAAGAAGCAGTAAGACAAGCTGATTAGAAATGTATTTTGTATTGAGGATCCATGAGAAATCCATCAGAAGAAGATACCAAAGCAGTTTCTAACTGATAAGCTAAAGAGGAAGGGAAGAAGTGTGGGTGTTATTTCCTGAAAATTGATAGCATCAAACAGACTATAAAGCAGCAATCACCAAAGTTTAAGTGCAGGCAGAATTTTTTAAGTGAGAGGTGAAAAAGATAAGGATTGTCAATCTATTCTCAATATTTGATTCATAGTAACATTTCACAGTTGAACAATGGTGACAGATATGCCCACAAATTCAAGGCTGAGTTGGGTAGTAAATTGGAAAGTGGACTTAGAAGTCCTCATGTTGCTCTTCCTGGAACCCATCTGCTTAGCATTTATTCATTTATGAAATATTTATTGAACTTCTATTCTACAACAGGGACTGTACTATTCCCTAGAGAAACTTAGGTGAATAAGACATCCCCAGCATTAAAGCCTTGCCCTTTAGAGGGAGGTCAGGCGCATAGCAACCAACAATAGGGCCATAGTGCAAGTGTGAGATGCAAAATGCCTTTGGGGAATTGAAAGAAGTTGTGATGGTCTGAAAGACTGATAGGATTATGGCTAGGGGGGAAAAAAGCCTTGAAAACCATATTTAAGACCTTAACATTTTATTCTGTAGATAATAAGGAATCTCTATAATTTTGAGGAGAAGGAGACAGTGATCACATAACTCTGATTATGTGAAAAACGGCTCTGACAAGTGATATGTGGCCCTATTTGTCTAGATGAGAAATGCCACGACCTGTAATGTAAGAACAGAGAGCCTGGTATGCATGGGAGAGACATTTTGGAAATACTCAACAGCATTTGGTGTGTATGAGTGTGTGGAGGTTAAGGGTGGAGGGATCAAACGTGACTTAAACACTTATCCTGAGCAGTGTAGCATAGTTAAGCTACTGGTGTACAGAGCATTCTGAATGGAGGGGTCCTAGCATGAGCAACAGCAGGAGAAAGAACAGGCTATAGGGAGAAGGTGAGTCCTATGTTGGGCATGTTTATAATGAATTACCTGCAAGAGAAGATGCACAAATATATTTAAACATGTAACTTTGGAAGATAGAAAAAAGGAAAACTCAGACACAGAGTTATAGATTTGGGAGTTACCAGTGAAAGTAGAAGTCATAGGACTAAACTCTAGATCACTCAAGAGTATAAAGCAAGAAACTTAGAAGCATGATAACAGAATATATTTAATACTAGAATAAAATGATGAACCAAATAATAATTTACAAGGATAATATTAGAGTTAAGAGGAGAGACAAACAGTAAGGTTGTAGAAGTCAAAGGAGAGTTTTCTGGGCCAAGTCTGAAGCAATGAATGTAATTTCTGCCTGTATTCCATTAGCCAGAACTCAATCACATTACCCTCTTGAATGTGAATGCAAGATCCCTGGGAAAGTAGCCACTTCACCACAGGTCTTGACTGTGCAAAGGAGCACAAATCTTTTGTAGGCAGCTACCTATCTCTGCCCCATAATGCTGGTCTCACTGGGCCTCCCCAACCTGCTATATTTATCTCTATAACAAAGACATTTTAGAGCAGCAAACATTATTTCGGTCCAAATTATGAGATAAATAAGGTAAGCTTTAGATTGCAAGCAGTTCCTTGCCAGCTGGCTATGACTATACCGCTTTATTACATCTGAGCACCACACAGAGGAATATCAAAACACTTCAGTGTTATTTCTCTGAAACACCAAAGTGTTGTATATCAAGTTTGTCATTCCAAGAGCTAATGAAATCTATGTGACTACACATTAGTGACTATGATAGAACAATGGAGAAAACATGCATGCTAGAAATACTTGATTCCATCTGTTAGCATGTTTCAGTGCTACAAACAGAAACTTTAAGGTTAGCTATCTTCCTTGAAAGGGGGCGGGGAGTGCTAAGTGAAAATCTATTAGAAAAACAAATGTAGTGCCATTATATGTTTTGTATAAAACAAGTTATTCAGCTTCCAAGCTGCTAAATGTGCACTGGTGGAGGGAGGGTGATTCTTGCTTTAGAAAAGGTTTTTTTCTCCTAAGAGACCTCATTGCTCCCAACTTTCGAGGTCTAGGGAAATAGGGTTATCATGCAAAGATAGCTGCTCACTGCCTTGTAATCCACAGTTGTCCAAGGATGAATATCACTTTTCTCCAATAGTCCATATGGAGGGGATTAAAATGAGAATGGAGGTAGGATCTACCCTCTACTATTCTGGATACTCCCTTCTCTGCCTTTTGTCAGAGCATATATATATCCAGGACAGGGGACCAGGGACAGTGCTGGTGAAGAATCTTCAACTCTGACCTAAGGCTAGAGGGAGAAAATAGAAAGAAAGAAAATCACAGGCTAAAAGAAAACCAATTAAGAGGCTACTAGTGATCTTAGAGAATAGTAAGAGTAGGCATCAAAAAGAAGTGAGTTCAGGAATAAGAAACTGATAAGAAAAATACATAATATAGACAAATGTAACACATTCAGACCATAGGTTAGCCAATGGCACCATATTTTATTAGAACAGAAAGGCACAAATGAAAATGCCAGCATATATTATAAATTGTTTTTACCCTTTGTGTCCTGAACACCATAAGCTTTGAGTTCAGTGAACTGATCATAGTCATTCTCTTATGAGTAATGTAATTTGATTATATCCAAAAAGAAAGAAATTAGTCTCCATCTTTCTCTTGGTCTATATTGCTTGTTGTTTCTCCTGTGTGCCTGATGAGCAACAATAAAGCAAGCTCTATTAGCTATAGCTAGCTGAAATGAATACACTAGAGAAATGCAAATGTCTTACCAGGATTTCTGGTAGTAAAATGAAGGCACTAGGGCAAAGTCAATTTTGTGTCTAACTAAAATTTCATTTTCTTGTCAGACATAAAATTTTTTTCCCTTTTAATTCTGATAAGCATGGATTTTCATTAATTACCTGAAGCATAGATAATGGATCAGAAGCCTGTATTCAAGAGTTCTAGTCACTATGTATAGTTATGGGTGAGTTATTTAAAGTAATCATTCTTACACCAGAGAGGCTACTGGTAGTTCCATGAAGGCTGTCCTTGTCTGAGAGATCCTCTCAATTAAATAACTTTCCTGCCATTGTAGTTCATCTTATCCAATCAGGTAACCACTGGAATTCGGAAATTCTATGAAGCTCAAGATTAGAGCATGGTAAAATTATTTTTTAATCTTATTGGAATGAAATCTCCATGAAATGATTCCTGTAAGATGGGAACTCTCCCACCCCTGTTCTTTACTAAGATTTAACAAAACAAAAACAAAAACCAAGAAATAAAGAATATATTTATGTTTTAGGCTTCAATGTAAGATATTTCAAATGTTAAACCTGGCAGAGCAGCCAGTGTTCAATATGAAGGAATATCGTCCAGTAGACATTTGGGCTTCCTCTCAAGGAAGTGTTATCAACAAAATTTCACTTGCTACTTTTTCCTTCTGTTGGATTAATTTACTGGATTTGAAGTTGAAATTAGGTTCATTTCCCTTTTCTATGACACTTCAAATGAAAGGAATAGAATAATTGTGTTACCAGTGGCATTAGGACTCTGCTGGCCACTAACCTGGTGGGGAGTAGAGAGTTACATAAAGTAATACAGTTCCACAGAGAGTTCTGTGTCCACAGAGCTAGAGCCAGTGAGGTGAAAAGGCACATCCCAAAGGTAATCGAATGTCCTTTCTTTAATACCCAGTTTTCTTTTGCTTCCAAAAAATTTTATGGGGAATTTTTATATGCAATATGTTGTGCTATGTGCTTTGAAGAATATAAATCTCTCAGAATTTCTGTCATAAATGTAAACAGAAACACACATAACCCTCGATATATACACATGCATATACACATACCTATCCATACTACATACATTCATACTTTAAGGGGTATTTTGTTAGGATGCTTTGAGCTAGAAGAAATAGAAAATTCTAACTCAAATGGATTAAATAATAAATTTTTAGATATTTCATATAACAAGAAATCCAAAATTAGTGTAGCTCCTAATGCTGTACAGTCAGGGCTCAGTGCTATATTTCTGTAATTCCCTTAGCTTAATTCTTCATTTGGCTTTGTCTTAGGGTAGCTGCCACATGACCACAAGAAGGCCACAATAGTTCTGAGCTGCAGGGGCAGATAACACAGCATACAGAGGCATAAAAGGGGTTTTCTCTTTCATAACAGAGTGGGAATCTGTTAATAAGGAGATTGGATGCCATCAGGAAATGGATGGGAGGAATGGATGCCATCAGGAAACCTACAGTCTGGTAGAGGAGGGAGCATGTGGAAGGGTGGTAGATACTGTATAAGACATATAAATGGTTGTTCCAAAGAAAAACTACTCCTTTTCCTCTACTGGAAGGAAAGGGAAGATAGCTGCTGACCAGACAATACTTCACTTGGGGAAGAGGTTGTTAATTCAATTTGAATTTGAGATACTCTGGGACCTCCAGGGGGAGAAATCCAATAGACAGTTGGTATATACTGATCTAAGGCTGAGAAGTCTAACTAGAGAAAAAGATGCAGGATGCAGATGGTGGTGAATGCTCTGAGGATGGATGAGCTAATTCAGAGGACAGACCAGGACCAAAAATGAGATCCTGAGGAACACTGACATTTAAAGCATGGGTGAAATAAAGTAGTTGACAGAGACAAAAAATAAAAATGAAAATTTTTTCATGCCATCTGTGTGTGGGATGGGTGTAAGCTAACTAGAAATGACATTTTGTGATATTCACACGTGTGATTTGGGTAAAGGACTGATAAAAGCTAGGAACTTTTCAATACTCATTCTTTGCCCAGTTGCAAGTATCCTTCCCTAAGAAACTGGTTGAATGAGACAGAATCTTGGAGGTTTGGCTAGACCTGAACAGTCCTCTACCCAAAGCAGAATTGGTGCATTGACATTTCTAAAATGAGTCTCTTTTTCTTTGCAGGAGTGGTCACACATTACTTGCCTTTTGGTTTTCCCGCCAAGAGGGAAAACTAAACCGACAGCAGACTATTGAACTGGGACATCACATCCTCAAAGCACACATTTTTAAGGTAACTAGAGAAGTTAGAGGCTTTTTTCTTTCCATCTCCAGCAGGCTTTCCTTAACAGTATTTTTAAAGCTACTGTTATTTCAGTGAAGTCCTTGCTTTCTGAAATTATTTTGTTGCAAAGCCAGTCCATATCCTGAAAAGTATGGCTTTTTCTCCCTAGGCATTTGGAAAGAAAACCTCATATGTCATCCCAGTTTAACGGACTGCTAGGCTTTCCAGGAAATGTACATGCATTATCATATAGATGAGAAGCATATAGATGTATATTCAATATATGACCTACGATCTCCTGAGGACAGTCTTGTTGTAGCAGTTAGCTGCAGATTTTTACAGTATCTAAAAAAATCACTGAGAGCAAGCACTCTTTCAACTTTCTTAGAAATCTTAAAATATTTTTTTATATTTTATTGATTTGAGAGAGAAACATCAACCTACTATTCCACTTATTAAGGCATTCATTGATTGGTTCTTGTATGTGCCTTGACCAAGGATTGAACCTCAACCTTGGCATATCAGGACAACACTCTAACCAACTGAACTACCTGACCAGGGCCTCATAATTCTTTTAGTGAAGATTTTAATATTTCTAGTGTTGTGATGTTCAAAGCATCTGGAACCATTCTCTCTTCAAATTATAATCCCAGTTTTCCTCCCAGTAGTTTCAAAACGTTTAAGTACTCTATAGCATCAGCTCCCATCTCTCAACATTCACAGGCTGGAATGGAGGGCCCATAGGAGGCACATCATTCACTATTTGTGCACAAATGCATTTGTTTACTCCGCACTTCCTGAGGCATTGTCCTAGGTACTATTGCTGTAAAAACAATAAAGATGCAGACCCTAAATTCAAGGAATTTTTAGTGTTGAGACTAGTATAGGGTAAAAACACCAACGTTAAGGAAGAAATGTTCTGATTTTTCTAGCCCACATTTTGCTGGAAGTCTGTTACTTCCCATCCTTACAGTCTCTTCAGACTGCTTTTCCTGGCTCAGGGTTGAAAGATACAGGTATCTTAAACAGTTTTCTGGGTTGGACTTCCTCCAGGAGATACTGTTAAAGATAAATCAGTTCTCTTCAGAGAGTAAGATGGCAGTAAGAACAATTCAAAGAGCCTAGCAAATCTTTCCCATATGTAAGCACACAGCCAGAGAAACCTGTTCATCAGATAGACAGATGTGAACCTACAGTGACAAGTCCTTTATTTGAATCATAATTTTCTTCTCTGAAAAATCACTGTACTAAAAAAAAATTATCTCACCCAGTGATAAGTGGGAGCAGAGTGGGACTAAAATAACAGGCACGGTGGCTCCTTCCTGTTTCAAATGGGCCAAAAAGTATCTGCTACTTTGAGAAATTCTGAGATAATTATCCTTCAGTTAGATAGGAAATTTAACTTTTAAGAATCATCACTTTGAACTCTCAAGCTTTTAGCATCACTGTCTGCCTAGGATCAGATGCAAAGCAATTTATGCTTGTCTTTTCTGTAGCATAAAATGAATACCACATTAGCAGGTAAATGATAAGTTTTGTTTGACCCACTGTGACTGTATCCAGTGCATGGAGACCTACATTTTAACCATTCACCCATCATTGGCACAGTTTTATCTTATGTTGCTACAGACAACGTGGTTGCCTAAGTTAAGAGTGGCTCCCTGTGCGATTCAGGCCATAAATACTTGGGTGTACAGCATAGGTGCTGACATGACTGCAAGTAGAAGAATGTGAACTTGGACTACGGTTTTCCTGATGCTGCACTTTTAGGGTCTTTTAAATGCAGAGTGCTCCCTGTTGATAGGCTTTGGCTTCCCCCAGACTGCTAGAATTCTCAGTGCCCATCAGCTGAAGGTCATGAAAAGGTAAAAATAGACTCTATGCTTATACCCTGTACCACTTAGAACCTCTAATCAGCAGTGACATGTAGCCCAATTTATATTTGTTTCCAATTAATTTTAAATTTCCCTTATTTTATCTTTGTGAAAAAGTACATATCATGTCATTAATCAGTCTAAAAATCTGAGGTTGTAGGTCTGTAATTCTGGAGATTAGACGGCTATGGAATCCTTTTCATTCTTTTTGCTTCTAACAACTTTATTGGGGTCTAATTTATTTATCATAAAATTCACTCATTTTACTCCTACAAAACAGTGACAGTTAGTATAATTAGAGTTGTGTAACTCTCACTGCTATTAGTACCTTTACCCTAGAAATAATCTTTGTGCCCATTTGAAGGTACTCTACATGATGCTTCTAGCTTCTGGCAACCCACAGATCTACTTCCTGTCTATAGATTTGACTTTTCTGGACATTTCATATAAATGGAATTATACACTATGCAGTCTTTTGTGTGTGGCTTTCTTCACTTAGTGTGATGTTTTCAGGGTTTATCCATGTTGTAGCCTATATCAGTACTTGATTTAATTCAAATAATCCATTTTGTTTATTCATTCACTAGTTGAACATTCAGGTTGTTTCTACTTTTTGGTTATTGTAAATGATGCTGCTATGAACATTAGTGTACAGATATTCCCCTTAGTGTTTTTTTTAAATAAAATTAGCTGTTTTAAAGTGAACAACTCACTGGCTCTGAGCACACTTACAGTGTCATTGTTCAGGTTTTTGTGTGGATATGTCTTCACTCGGATATATTACTAGAAGAGGAATTGCCAGTCTGTTTTTCAAAGTGATTGTACTTTTTCACAATCCCACCGGCAATGTAGGAGTGTTCCGGTTTTTTTTAAACTTTTGCCAATACTTGTTAGACATCGTATTATCTTTTCTTTTCTTTTTTTTTATGTTTCATTGATTTTTTTTTTTTTGATTTTTTTTTTTACAGAGAGGAAGGGAGAGGGATAGAGAGTTAGAAACATCAATGAGAGAGAAACATTGATAGCTGCCTTTTGCACAACCCCTACTGGGGATGTGCCCGCAACCAAGGTACATGCCCTTGGCTGGAATGGAACCTGGGACCCTTTAAACCGCAGGCCAACACTCTATTCACTGAGCCAAACTGGTTAGCTTACCTTTTCTTGATATTAAGAAAATCATATGCATTATGTCACAAAATATAATTTAGCCATATTAGTGGATATGAAATAGTTTTACTGTGATTTTAATTTGTATTTTCCTAATGACCAATGATATTAAACACTTAAAATTCTTTTATAATCCTCTCATTGCTATTTAGATTTTTTCTTTTTAATCTAGGAAAAGAAAGTAGGATGTTTGTGAATTGTGGCCAGAGATATTTTGATCTAGTTTGTGAGGGTCTTTTGCTGGTTTGGGTCTATTCACTGGAAATATTTTGGAATGCTCTTACATTAGCTCCCCAAATGCTGCCTTCTAAAATGTTCCTTGGATTGGTCAATCCTATAACATTTCTTACCAGGGGGAAAGTGCTGTAAGTAGACATCTAGAGCAGTAGTTGCCAACCTTTCGGACCTCACGGACCACCAGTGGTCCAAGGAACACCAGTTGGTGACTGTTGATCTAGAGGGTAGAGAATCCTTTGACATTAATCAAAAGGCATGGATTCAAGTACAGAACTCATTTACCTTAAGCAGTCTCAGTTTTCTCATCTATAAAATGGTAAAAATATCTATCAGGATTATTATTATAAGGAGTATACATATAAAATACATAAGGTACATAATAAAATGCAAATCCATGATATATACTAGATATATACTGAGTGGCCAGATTATTATGGTCTCTGAATGCATAATAATCTGGCCACTCAGTATATATCCTATATAATAAAAGGCTAATATGCAAATTGTCCCCTCAACCAGGAGTTCGACCAGCAGGCAGGCTGGCCAACCGCCCAAGTGACCTCCCCCTGACCAGGCTGGCCAGACCCCCACCCATGCATGAATTCATGCACCGGGATATATATATATATATATATACACACACACACACACATACATATATACACACTCATATACATACACACACTGAATGGCCAGATTATTATGCATTCAGAGATCATAATTTGGCCACTTAGTGTATATCTAACACAAAGTTATATGATTCAAATTATTAATAAAAATCTCCTGACAATAGGACTTAATCATAAGCACAAATTTCATATGGTAATATCACCCTTACACTTCAGAGGTTATTTAGCATCCTCTACACCAGTGATTGGCAAATATGGTTTTGTACTTCATAGAGTCTTTATTGAAACCACTTAACTCTGCGATTGTAGCTCAAAAGCGCCAGATACAATACAGAAATGAATGGGTGGGTGTCGTCGTGTTCTTTTAAAACATGATTTATAAAAATTGGTGGAAGGCTGGATTTGGCCTTGGGCCATAGTTTGCCAATCTTTATAATGAAAGACAAAATTTCCTTTGTTTACCAGGATCCTTTTATTACAAACAAACATGGCTATGTGAGTGGTGGATAAAAAGGGTAATAATCCATTTGAGATATTTGGATATCTATTAGTGGATTATTGGCAATATATTTATAAATAATTTGCCTTAAAGAAACTCATTAAATAACCCTACAATATTAATTTTTGCCATGATCTTAAGATACCTAAGCCATAGTTAAGATCCCTAAGATGAGATTGCTCTTGCTTCTTTATGCTTTCTCTTCCTTCATGAAGTATTCAGAAATACTGATCAAGTTTCCTACCAGCTAGTAAAATATTAGAAATTTAGATTCTAACAAATATTTAAGAAAGGTACTCCATTACCATTCATCTCTGACAAAACGAGATCCCTTCTTGCCTGAGCAATAGTTAGAGATACTACAAAGACCTTTTTCGAGTTGTCTGAGCCTCAAGGTCTCTTTAAGAATCCATCAGCTTATAATGATGTGGGGGTTTTGCTACCTCCTGCCTGGTAATAGGATCTGCCTGTCACCTTTGTCAACTCTAGTTTCACTAAACTGAACTCTTAGGAACAAAGGATCAACCCCACCAATCAATCAGTAGACTAGCAAGTCTGTAGTACAAGTAAAACTTATACCACAAATCCTAGAATCTAGCTTTGTATTTCAGACTTATATATCCTACTAGTGGCCCGGTGCATGAAATTCGTGCATGGGAGGTGAGGGGGGAGTGTCCTTCAACCTAGCCTGCTCCCTCTCTAATCTGGGATTCCTCTCACAATCCAGGACTGCTGGCTCCCAACTGCTCACCTCCCTGCCTTCCTCATTGCCCCTAACTGCTTCTGCCTGCCAGCTTGATCACCCCCTAACCATTCCCCTGCCAGCCAGATTGATTCCTAAGTGCTCCCCTGCCAGCCTGTTTGCCCCTAACTGCCCTCCTCTGTGGGCCTAATCACCCCTAACTGCCCTCCTCTGCAGGCCTGGTCACCCCTAACTGCCCTCCCCTGCAGGCTTGATTACCCCAACTTCCCTCCCTTGCAGGCCTGGTCCATCCCAATGTCCCTCCCCTGCTGGCCTGATCACCCACAACTACCTTCCCTTGCAGGCCTGGTTCCTCCCAACTGCCATCCTCTGCTGGCCATCTTGTGTCCCCATGGGGTTAGGATCTTGTGACCACATGGGGGCAGTAATCTTGTGTGTTGGAGTGATGGTCAGTCTGCATATTACTCTTTTATTAGATAGGATAGAGGCCTGATGCATGGGTGGGGGCCAACTGGTTTGCCTTGAAGGGTGTCTTGGATCAGGGTGGGTGTTCCCTTGAGGCATGTGGTGGTTTGCAGGCTGGCCACACACCCCCATGACCCAAGTGGAGGTCCTGGTATCTGGGATTTATTTATCTTCTACAATTGAAACTTTGTAGCCTAGAATGGAGTCAAACCTTCAGCTGGCACAGCCATTGGAACTTCGTTGCCTTAAGCAGATGCTTGCGCCTGCCAGGGTTTGCAGAAAGCTTGGCTTCCTCCATCACCAGAGGCAACCCAAGCCTCCCTCCTGCTCTCTCTGTGGCTGTAGCTATCTTGGCTGGGTTAATTTGCATGCTCACTCTGATTGGCTGGTGGGCATGGCTGGTGGGTGTAGTGGAGGTACAGTCAATTTGCATATTACTCTTTTATTAGATAGGATGTATTTATTCCAGCCTCCCTGGGACTCTGAGTGCTGCTTTGTGGTCTCTTTACTGGACTATTTAATTGAAGTTTATTTACCAACTCCTTTTCCCATTTTTTCTCCTCTAGCTCTTAACCAAGTCAACTAACAAAACAGCCTGATTTATGAATCACTGAAAAAATAAGCAATCGAGTGTGACTTCTTTAACTACTCTCCTTCTCTCACCAGTAAATCAGTCTATATCATTATCAATTCTTACCTTTATTTTTCTCATCTTAGGGAACAAGATGTCCTTGTTCCTATTTTTTTTATTATGAAATATATTAAACACATAAGAAAGCAGAGATAATTGAATAATCAAGTACTATACCAATTTTAAAGGTGTCAAGATTTGTTCATGTTTGTTTCAAATCTTTTTCTTTATGTTTAAGAAACAAGTACAATAGAAGTCTCCTTTGTATCCTTCTCTTACTCCATTTCTCTGCCTTTTCAGAGATAATTTCTACCTTTGAGTTAATATGTGTTCTTCTCATCCATAAATTGTACTTTTCCAACACAGATATATATATTTATAAACAATATACAGAATTATTTCATGATTTTTAAACCTGGCATAAATAGTATCACAGTCGTTATATAATTCTATGTATATTTGAGATTTATCAAGGGATCTAGATCAGTGGTTTTCAATATGTGTATACAGTAGTCCTCCTTTATCCAAAGGGGGTGTACATTCTAAGACCCCCAATGGAGCTTCTTCATCAGTGAATGTAACCTGTCCAGTAATTTTTATATTTTTTAAAATAAATCTTTATGCCGAAACCAGTTTGGCTCAGTGGATAGAGCGTCGGCCTGTGGACTGAAAGGTCCCGGGTTCGATTCAGGTCAAGGGCATGTATCCTGGTTGCAGGCACATCCCCAGTAGGGGGCGTGCAGGAGGCAGCTGATGGATGTTTCTCTCTCATTGATGTTTCTAACTCTCTATCCCTCTACCTTCCTCTCTGTAAAAATTCAATAAAATAAATTTTAAAAAATAAATAAATAAAAATAAATCTTTATTGTTTAGATTATTACAATTGTTCCTCTTTTCCCCCCCATAGCTCCCCTCTACCCAGTTCCCAATTCATCTTCTGCCCTTACCACCCCCCACTGTCCTCACCCATAGGTGTATGATTTTTGTCCAGTCTCTTCCTGCATCTCCCACACCCCTTCTCCCCCGAGAATTATCAGTCAGTCCACTCCCTTTGTATGCCCCTGATTCTATTATATTTACCATTTTATTCTGTTCATCAGATTTTTTATTCACTTGATTTTTAGATTCACTTGTTGATAGATATGTATTTGTTGTTCATAATTTTTATCTTTACCTTTTTCTTCTTCTTCCTCTTCTTAAATAATACCTTTCAGCATTTCATATAATACTGGTTTGGTGCTGAAGAACTCCTTTAGCTTTTTATTATCTGTGAAGCTTTTTATCTGCCCTTCAATTCTGAATGATAACTTTATAGGTTCTAGCTACTCATCACTTTGAATATTTCTTGCCACTCCCATCTGGCCTGCATAGTTTCTGTTGAGAAATCAACTGACAATCATATGGGTGTTCCCTTGCAGGTAACTAACTGTTTTTCTCTTGCTGCTTTTAATATTCTCTCTTTGTCTTTTGCTTTTGGCATTTTAATTATGATGTGTCTTGGTGTGGTCCTCTTTGGATTCCTTTTGTTTGAGGTTCTGGGCACTTCCTGGACTTGTAAGTCTATTTCTTTTCATCAGGTGGGGGAAGTTTTCAGTCATTATTTCTTCAAATCGGTTTTCAGTATCTTGCTTTCTCTCTTCTCTGGCATCCCCATTATTCAGATGTTGGTATGCTTAAAGTTGTCCCAAAAGCTTCTTACACTATCTTCATATTTTGGATTCTTTTTTCTTTTTGCTTTTCCAGTTTGGTGTTTTTTGCCTCTTTGTATTTCATATCTTTTACTTGATTCTTACTATCCTCTAGTCTGCCGTTGGAACTCTGTATATTATTTTTTATTTCAGTCAGTGTATGCTTACTTTCTAGTTGATCCTTTTTCATATCCTCGAGGGTCTCACTAAATTTATCAGCCTTTTCTAGAAAATTCTTGAAAAACCTTATAAATGTGGTTTTGAACTCTATATCCAGTAGTTTGCTTTCCTCTGTTTCTTTCATTTGTGACCTATTTGTTTATCTCTGCATTTTGGCTGCTTCCCTGAGTTGATAGAGTGGCTTTGTGTGCTAGGTGTCTTATAAGGGCCCAGTGGCTCAGACTCCCCTGTTACCTGAGGTGACACTGTTGGTGCACCTCTTTATGGACTGTGTGCACAGTCTTCTTGTAGTAAAGCCTTGATTGTTGTCGGTATCACTGGGAGGAATTGATCTTCAGGCCAGTTGACTGTGAGGATCAGCTATGTCTACACTGGGAGAACTTCTGTGCTAGAGACACCCTATGAGACAAGACTTGCAAAAACCTCTCTGCTCATCTTGGATGGGGCGGAGTCTTAGGGAGGAGCAGACAGCAATGACTTCCCATCAGCCCTGCCCTAATAGGCCCCTGTGTCTCAGTGTCCTGCAGTAATCACTGCAGGCTCCTCTGAGAGAAAGCCACCCTTGAGTTTCACCCACTGCCAGACAGCCCAGTTTCTCCTCGAATGAGTCTGGGTCCTCAGAGTCTCGCCCGGAACTGGAGTTCAGAGCCGTTGGGAGCTTTTGTCTTCCTCCGGATTGAAAAAGCCAGTCATGTACTCGGTTGCCAGCCCTCTGTGAGCATGTGTGCGCTCATGTGCACTTCCGTACCTCTGCCTTCTGCAGCTCCTCTGAGTCTCAGTGTGCTTTTCTCTTTCCTTCTAATTGTAGAATTTCCATTCAGCCAGCCTTCCTGTGGTTCTGGATGATGTCCATTTTGTCTTTTAGTTTTAGTTTTGAAATTGTTGTGCGAGGCAGCAGTTTAGGTGTTTACCTATGCTGCCATCTTGGTTTCTCCCCAATTCTTTTTTTTTTAGTCCAAACCTCCTTCGGAATTTGTGTAAACATCCCTTACTTGTGGTAAATGGCTAGTTATCATTTGTTTCAGGGGATGCCTTGTGGAAGTTTTCATTCAGGCTTCATGCTTTCTGGTGTAACTTGTTGCTGTCTATTCATGTTTTCCACCCACAAATAATGTCCTGTCTATTTTAACTAAGCACTCATACACGCTGGGGTCTAACTTTTGCAGTTGACGATACAAAACTAGCATGATTTCATTTTCCTTGTTCACAATTTCACACAAAAAATATTTGACTTTACTGTAGAGATTAACAACTTCAGCATACTTTTTTATTTTCTTAAGTCAAGAACTTTCATCTTTTCACTTAAAGGAAGCACTTTACAGCTTCTCTTCGATGTATTTGAATCAATCATAAGCATCTCTACTCTTGTGCCTTGAGGCTACTATTAAGTAAAATAAGGGTTACTTGAACACAGGCACTGCAATACCACCACAGCCAATCTGATAACTGTAGCAGCTACTAATGTGACTACTGGGCAGGTAGTACATACAGCGTGGATATACTGGACAGAGGGATGATTCACATCCAGCATGATGGAGCAGGACTGCAAGATATCATCATGCTACTAAGAATGATGCACAATTTAAAACATGAATTGTTTATTTCTGGAATTTTCCATTTAATATTTTCAGACTGCAGTTAATGACAAGTAACTGAACCACAGTAAACAAAGCCACGAATAAGGGGGTACTACTGTATATTAGATTCTCCTGGGGAACTTTAAGCACATACACATATTTCTGAGCCTTATTCCCAGAGACCATTATTCATAATTCTAGAGTATAACCCAGGCTTCTGTTTTTTAATTAATATGTTTTATTTCTTAGAGCAATTTTAGGTTTACAGGAAATATAGTTGGTTTTCATATACTCACTCCTCCTACCACATTCCCCCTATTATTAAAATTTTGCACTGGTGTGGGACATTTGTTATAGTTGATGAGCCTATATTGACATATTAACTAAAGTCCATAGTTTATATTAGGATTCATTGTGTGTGTGGTATAGTTCTATTCATTTTGGATTTTGCCAAATGTATAATATCATGTATCTACCATTACAGTATCATACAGAATAGTTTCACCTACTCATAAATTCCAAAGCTATCAGAAGCACTCCTAGGTAACTGTAGAATTGGCAGGCACACCCAGTGGGGAAGCAGCTCTAATGAAGCCCAACTGTTCTGGGCTTCATTGTATCCTATATCTTTGGCCCAGCAATTCTTTTCAACTGGTAGTCCTTCCATGTCTTCAAAGAGGATGTGTTTTAAATTTTGTACAGCTTTTCCAGTTGTCCTTAGCAGGAATGTTTGTCCAAATTAACTAGATCAACCATTACCAGAAGTGGAAATCCACCAGCTTCCCCTGAGCAAAAATTACGACACAATATTCTGGGAACATCCAGCTTTACTCTAAACAGCTTAGGCTTTCTCATTTAAAATTTACTTGGAGCCCTGAATGACTGAAACTATCCTGGGTATCACGCAGAAAAAAAAAGGGTAATTTACATTCAAGAGTAATTTAAATTCAAGACTTGTAGGCCCTAAGCAGAGGAGTGAGTTGCTACATCTTTCAGAGAAGCTAAATACCCGTTGCTGATGTAAACATAAGTGGAAGAATGTGCATTTCAAGGCATAAAGCAAGCAGACATAGCTTAAGTTTTTAAAAAGAATGCCTCCCCAGATCCAGTTATTAGATCTCAAACTTCATTGTTAATATCTTCCTGCTTTAACTCCTCATTTGACCTCGATCCTGGCAGAATGGTAAGATAACTATGAAAGAGTCTTGCCTGAACAACAGAAAATTTAAAACAAATTATTCTATCTTCCTTTTGGAGAAGCCCACATGAAAAGGGCAAAATTAGTATGTGCCATGGGAACTAGGCCAGCCATACAAGAGAAAATTTGTTGCTGATGGCAGTCAACCTATGTTGTTTTCCTGAGGGTGAACAGACATGATCATTGCACTGTGTATCAGGGTGAGAAATGCTAACTACTGTAACAAACCTACAAAATCCCAATGACTTAACAAAGGCTTAGTTCTCATTTACATTGCAATTCAGTATAGATCCTTGGACAGGCTTCTTCCACTTAGTAGTAAAATCTCCAAGGACCTCAGAATCCTTCATTCAAGAAGAACAATAGAAAGTGTGGAGAGACCCTGGCGGGTATGGTTCAAGTGGTTGAGCATCAACCCATGCACCAGGAGGTCATTGGTTCGATTCCCAGTCAGGGCACATGCCTGAGTTTCGGGTTTGACCCCCAGCATAAATTTGTGGGGGCATGCAGATGCAGCCAATTAATGTTTCTTTGTCATCAGTGTTTTTCTCTCTCTCCCTCTCCTTTCCTTTCTCTCTAAAATCAATTTTTAAAAATTTTTAAAGAGAAACTGTGGAGAAATGCACAGGAAGTTTGGGTCCAAGCCTGGACATGATATATTACTTCTGCCCATATTTTATTAGCCAGAAATCAGACACATGCTCCACATGTCTGTAAGGAGATTGGGAAATATCATTTTCCCAAATGCCCAGGAAGAAAATGAGATGGAGCCCAATGATCACATTGCATTGTCTGTGACACAGTGTATTTTACTAACCTGAATTTAAGAGATTGATTCAAGAAGGCTAATAGAAAAGTTGTGTGTGTGGCGGGGGGGTTATATTCAAATACAGCAGAAGAGAGAGAGATTGTGTAGATTTGTTGAAAGAGACTGCTAAGATAGAGACATTTTAATTTAGCTTGTTCCAGCAGAACCCGTCTTTGTCCCTATCAGTAGTAGTTTTGCTGGGCACAGGCATTGTTCGAGTAAGACTCTACTCTCACCTACTTAGTACCCCAAACCTAGAGGTCACTAACTTATTGCCAATGATATTTTTTGTCTGGGCTAATGACTTGTCTCAATATTTCTTTTTCAGGGTTTGAGTAAAAAAGTTGGTGTGTCATCCTCCATCCTCCAAGGTCTCTGGATCTCCTATAGCACAGAAGGTCTGTCCATGGCATTGGCATCTTTAAGAAATCTCTACACTCCAAATATAAAGGTAAATGAATACAAGATAAAGATTAAAGAATTAACTGTGAAACATAGAATTAGGAGGACATTTAAGTGGTTATTTAATTGAGCTTTGACTTGCCTTAGACTGTCTCCTATTAACCTTTTATTGATAACTTGAGGCCTAGTCCACAAATTTTTTTTTCATATATTTTATTGATTTTTTTACAGAGAGGAAAAGAGAGGAATAGAGAGCTAGAAACATTGATCAGCCACCTCTTGCACACTTCCTACTAGGGATGTGCCCACAACCAAGGTACATGCCCTTGACTGGAATCGAACCTGGGACCCTTCGGTCCACAGGCTGACGCTCTATCCACTGAGCCAAACCAGTCAGGGCCCCAGTCCACAAATTTGTGCACCAGTGGGGATCCTCAGCCTGGCCTGCAGGATCAGGCCAAAACCACCTCTCCAACATCCTCCAAGGGGTCCCGGATTATGAGAGGGTGCAGGTCAGACCAAAGGTCCCCTCTGGTGCACGATCAGGGCCAGGGAGGGGCCATGTCTGGCCCATCTCGCTCAGTCCTGATGGGCTCAACCCCAGTAGCAAACTAACCTACTGGTTGGAGTGTCTGCCTCCTGGTGGTCAGTGCATGTCATGCAACTGGTCGACTGTCTGACCCCTGGTGATCAGTGCACATCATAGCGAGCAGTTAAGCAGCCTTAGCATATCATTAGCATATTATGCTTTGATTGATTGAATGGATGACAGGACACTTAGCATATTAGGCTTTTATTATATATGATATGTTTTTTTAATATTTTATTTCAGAGAGAAAGATGGAAACATCAATGATGAGAGAGAATCACTAATTGGCTGCCTCCTACATGTCCCACACTGGGGACTGAGCCCACAAACTGCACATATGTCCTGACTGGGAATCAAACTGTGACCTCCTGGCTCCTAGGTTGATGCTTAACTGAGTTGTGCCAGGCAGGCCAATAATATGTTTTAAATGGTTACATTTTATTCTGAATTAAAGACCAAACTATTGACCTTAAATAGTAGTTGACCCTGATTTGTAGGATCAGGTCCTGCTGCTTTTAGGGAGTAAGTCAATCTCAGGTAGCCTTCGTTATGGGGGCGCTTTTCTGACCAACAGCTCAATAGTAGAGTCTGTGTTCAGCACTACAGTACAGGTGGCATTTTCTCTAGTGACTGAGTCATTTATGTAAAGAGACATTTTACATCCCTTTCACAAGGCAAGATATTGGAAAAAAGGAACACATAACAATAAAACAAAGCAGTTAATTAAATGCTACTAGACACTATTATGGGGTCCCAGATGACTTAATAAAAGATGACTAAAAGGATGTGACTAATATTTTTTTGAGTGTTATTCTTATTTACTTATTTCTAGGTCAGCCGACTGCTGATTTTGGGAGGTGCCAACATTAATTATCGGACAGAAGTTTTAAATAATGCCCCAATTCTGTGTGTCCAGTCTCATCTTGGTTACACAGAAATGGTGGCACTGCTCTTGGAGTTTGGAGCCAATGTGGATGTCTCTTCGGAAAGTGGCCTGACTCCTCTGGGCTACGCCGCAGCGGCGGGCTTCCTGAGCATCGTTGTGCTGCTGTGCAAGAAACGGGCCAAGGTAATGGCTGCCTGGCTCTGCTGCTTCTCCTTTCTTCCCTTTATCTTTCTTCCCGCTGTATCATCTTTATCTCCTGTGTCACCTCATGAATCCAGGTGGAGCACATCAAACCATGTTAGGGAGCAGATCAAAGGGAGAACGGCTTCTGCAGACATCCCATGTTTGCACGCCAGCCCCACACTACATCTGAACACAGTCCTAAACCAGTTGAGGGGCACTTAGAAAATCTCATTAGCAGCAGCCACAAAAAGTCTCCACCTAACAACCAAGAAATTCTCTATTGAGCTCAGAGTAAGGAAGGAGAAGGTAGAGGAGGAGGGAGACTGCAGTGGGAAATCTAAACTGAATGGGCCTGCAGCCTCAGCCTTTCATGTGTAAAGATAAGCTAACCATGGAGATAAGAATAGAGACCAGACTCCCTCTTTCTATTCTTGAAGGTTACCACTGAAGAGTTATGGGGAGAAGGTGATTCTCTCTGGTTATCCTCAAACTGACCAGAGGCACTCAGAGTGTTTCTGTTAGTGTATTTTAATTCTCTAAAAACCCTTCTAAAAAATGTGTTTGCCTTATAGTAACCCCAGAGCCACTGATGTAAAATAACTCAATTTCAAATTATTGGTGAAAAGAAAAGTGCTGGCCTTAAAATGGAGGCCTGTGAGGAAATTGTAGCCTTATGGTATTTTGTTTTCCGTCCTGAAAACAAACGGAGGATTTGGGTGGTTTTTCAGTGAAATATAAGTAATATGAAATATTAGAAGTGTGACTTCATTCTGAGGTGTCCAGATGTTTTTACCAGTGAAGAGAATGGAACTCCTGAAACTCCCTTGGGAACTGGGACCTGGGATTCTCAGTGGAATCCCCAAGCCTCTGATGTTTTGGTGACACAGTAATGCACCACCTCTAAAGTCCTGTTCAATAGAATGAACACCTCAAGAAATAGATTGAGAATTGGACCTTATTACTGTTGCTGTGAATTCATATTTTAATCTCAACTGGGTCTTTCCTGCTGCTCAGCTGTCATTTTACTCATGTCTCATTTTTCCCACAGTAGATGTATAAATCTTTTGAGTTCTTTTCAGTACCATCTCAAACTTATTTTACCCTTCTACATTACTGAGATTGAGTTCCTCTCAAAACTATGAATCCTTACCTATACTCCCCTTTACTTCTGCTTTAGGAAGGAACTGTTTCCTTCCCTTTCCAAAGCAGGGGCCTCCACCTGTATTTTTTATCTCAGTAAATTGCTCATTCTCTTACATTTTATTTCATTCTTTTCTAAATGTATACTGCCTTTCCCCCAGTTTCTACAAACCTTTAAATGTCTCCTCTAACTCAAAAGAGAAATTTTCCTTTCTCTGCTAACCAGAAGCTCCCATCTCGTATCTTCCATATCTGCCACACCTGTTCTAAGAGTCATCTGTACTTGCTACCTCTGTGCACTTAGTACTCCTTAACTACTTGTCGTGTGACTTCCATGAGAGAAGGAGACAAGTCGTTAAAAATTATATACTTTTGGGATCAAACACAACTTGGTCAAAGCCTGCATTTGCACTTATTTTCTGTGAGTGCTTGGAGAAGTCATTGAATCCCTCTCAGTCTCACTTGTTTCATCCAGAAAATAGGATAATTAAAAACAAGAAACCCTTTTTTAAAAAGAGATGAACTCTATCTGATTTAATGCCTGATAAATAATAGTCTTTTAAAAAATAACACACTTGGACACAGAAAATAATATGGGTGAAGGCCTGAATGGGGTGGGATTGGGGCTGGGTGGAGTGGGAGAAGGAGAGACATGAGGGATATCTGTAATACTGTCAACAAATAAATAAACAAACAAACAAATGGAACACACTCTCCTGGTATTCAAATGTAGCCCATCTCTCAAAATCAACCAACAACTGCCAGTCACCAAATAAAGTAACTTTTTCTCATTTCTCATCCCTTAGTATTGATTATACTTATCAGAACTTGTATTATGGTCCTAGTACCCTTCCTGCCTGTCTGGTTGCTCTTCTCTCTTCCTTCTCTTAATATAACTGTTCACTAAGATTTTTGTCCTCTCCTCATACTCCCTCCCGTGGCTTCCGAATTAAGAAGATAATGAAGAATATTAGCCATTTATTTTGTAGAAAGTTCTTACATTTTAGTTTGTCTGATATTTTCTCATCGTTAGATTATATTTTTGTCAATTATACCACCAAAGTGATGCCATTAACTTCTGTTGCTTTGTTAAGGTAGTGTCTTCCAGGTTTCTCAGGTGTGAAGTTACTATCTTCCCTTTTTAATTAAGAATTATATCTTAGGGAGACACTTTAAGACTTGTTTCTCATAATTTTGTCCTCTAATTTTAGGATCCGTCAGTGATTTCTTACTGCAATAATTATTGCTATGGTGTTTGCCTAATGGTGATTTTTGTATTTCTCTCATTCCTTCAATATTTTTTATTGAAATTCTAATGTAAGGAAGAGCTGTTACTTCTCCCCCATGTATTTATTCAATTATTTCTAGCACAGTAGATTTCTAGATACTGATTTTATACTATGAACTATAATCGTTGCTATTATGATTTATTTTGTTGCTCAGATTGGCCCATATTTGACCATTTTCAATATGAGTACTGTGTCCTTTCAAATCCCTAACCTATTCTTTTATAATACCCTCTCAATTTTGCAGTTTAAACTTCCCCTTTACGTACGCTTTCCTTACAAAAACTAGAGTTAATCCTTTCCTATTAGTGAATTAATTTAGACCTAAGTTCATTTGGGTGCAGTAACAAAATACCATGAAGTGAGTGGCTCATACACAACATTTATTTCTCACAGTTCTGGAGATAAGCCCCAAGCTCGTGGTACCAACAGATTCAATGTCCGGTGAGAGCTTCCTGGTTCACAAACAGAGCCTTCTTGCTGTGTCCTCACATAGCAGAAGGGGACAAGCAAGCTCTCTGGGGTTCCTTTATATGGACACTAATCCCATTCATGAGAGCTCTGCCCTCAAAGGCCCTATTTTCTAATGCCATCCAGGTTAGAATTCCAACTTATCATTTGGGGGGATACAAACATTCAGACCATAACACCTTTCCGACTAAATTCATTTCAAATTCTAGTTGGGAATTTTCTGAAATTTTATTTACTCTTCTTATGGCATTTATTATAAACTCCTTTGTTGGACAAGCGTTTGTCATATTGATAACATCTCCCCTACCTTGTTTGAAAATCCTTGAGCACAGAATTTATCTTTTACCATCTTATTCACCTTTTTATTCACCTTGTACATAGTAGGAATTCAGTAAACATTTGTTAAATAAATGGCTGAGTTGACCTAAAGCTGAGGAAAATCAGAGAACTTGTTTCAAATGTTCTAACTGCCACTGGAAGATTACCTGCCTACCTGTCAGAAAAGGCTGTGGCTAGGGACCTTCTGGTAGATTGATCAGGCCCTTCTTTCAGCCTAAACCAACACTGCATTATAAAAACTGCTTCTGGAATTGAGTCTAGCATTAAAGTCCAAGTACCTCTAGCCATTTTGGTCAAATCTGAGATTCTGCCCTCACACTGGAAAAAGATGCAGACTTTGCCAAAGCTTGGTGGTCAAATGTGTGATTTGTGATATAAGATATTTTACTTCTTTGGAAGACGAGAGAGAGCACCTCAAAGTGTGTGTGTGTGTGTGTATGGGTGGGTGTGGGTGTGTTTCCTTTCACGGTTTCAAATATATTTTTTTGTACCAACAGAGCTACAAGTCTTTCACATCTTGGTTAGAAAAGAACTAGTTTAAGGACAAAGGAAAATATACCTCAGGAAAACAAAGCTGGAACTGGAGATTTTTTTATTTGTTTTTTTTTTTTGGGGGGGGGGTTCTTTTGATGTGAAAACAAAAGCCTGACCCTGTAACCGCCCCCACACCCACCCTAGGTTCTCCCCAGAGAGGAGAGGGGGGCTTGTATCAGAGTCATAGCTCAGTAGTGATTTAGGCTGAGTAGGAGAGTCTCTTCTAAATTTTCTCAGATTGGTTCAGGTCATGGGAAAGACTGCAGTGGGATGATGTGACTAGAGTGCGGGTACAGCCCCAGTCTTCATTTACACAGATTTCTCTGTCCCCTCCCGTTAGGTGGATCACTTGGATAAGAATGGACAGTGTGCTTTGGTCCATGCTGCACTCCGAGGTCATCTGGAGGTTGTCAAGTTCCTGATTCAGTGTGACTGGACAATGGCCAGCCAGCAGCAAGGGGTGTTTAAGAAGAGCCAGGCCATCCAGCAGGCCCTCATTGCTGCAGCCAGTATGGGTTACACTGAGGTAAGAAAGCAGGCATTAAGGTTTGTTTGTTTTGGTGTGTTTTTTTTTTTTTTCAATCTGTCTATTAAAAGACTAGGAGACCAGGAGAAAAGAGTTGCATTATTGCAAAATTGCCACTCTAATTAATATAAATTAGCTTTTTGATCACTACTTTGAGGAATAGGAAGCAGAGACTCCATGAAGCAGTTGAATTCTAACCAAAGTACCTAGAATTATGGGCAAAGAATGTGAGAATTGGAAAGGACCTTGGAATTTATTTAATCCAGTTCCTCCCCATCCTTTCACCGCTATTTAACAGACACTGACACTAGGCTCAGAGGGATTATTTATTAAGCTGTGTCCCCATGGATAGGCAGTGTGACATGGAAATAGCACAACATTTTGAATCTCAGAAGGACTAGGTTTGAGTCCCAACTTTGCTGCTCATTAGCTCTGGACCTTACCCAATCTCTTGGAACCTTAGTTTCCCATCAGTAGAGTGAGTCTAATAAATTATTTTTACAAGGCTGTTATGAAAGGTACTTTGTAAACTGTTAAATACTATACAAACAATATTTTTGCTAATTTATTTATTTATGATAGTAATAATATAGTGGCAAAATATATGGAATTGGTAATATACTAGGAAATGTTAACAATCAGCTATGGGAAGGAGAGTGAGTGAAAGGGGATAAAGAGAGGGGAAGGGGAGATAGAGAAAGAGACACAGAGACAAGAGCATACATACAGTCATGCGCCACCTAACATGTGCCACCTAATGACATTTTGGTCAACGACAGACCACATATATGAGTGTAGTCCCATAAGGTCATAACGGAGCTAAAAATTCCTATCACCTAATGATGTCATAGCCATTGTAATGTTGTAGTGTGACGTATTACTCATGTGTGTGTAGTATGCTAGTGGAAACAAACTTCTATCAGTTATATAAAAGTATAGCAGATACAATTATGTACAGTACATAATATTTAATAGTGATAATAGGTGAATGTTACTGGTTTAAATATTTTGCATACTATATTTTATCGTTATTTTAGAGTGTACACTTTCTACTTGTTTGGTATAAAACATTATGCATGTTACTCCACCAGCAGCCTCACTCATCTTGTGTTTATCCCCTCACCACTTCTTTGATTCAACCAATGGACCAAATACATCATTTTCAATTGTGCTTGATTTAATCTCATGTTGTTTTGTTCATTATGGCTCCTAAATTCACTGCTAATGTTGCCAGGTAGAGGACACATCAAGTGATTGACCTGGAAACAAAATTAAGAGTCCTCACCAGTCAGGCATGCCCCATTCCACTCTACCTTCCATCTTTAAGAACAAGAACTACACGTCAGAAGTTGTTAAAGGGTCTGCTTCATTGAGGGCAACCAGACTAAAAATTTGAAGAAGGGCTTTTATCAGACATGGAGAAATTTCTAATGACCTGACACATAAGACACATAAGCATATCCCTCTCAGCACTATGATGATCATGGCCAAAGCAAAATGCTTGTTTGCAATGTTGAAAGAAAAGTCTGGACACAACAACAACGTTGAATTTACTGCAAACTTTGGGTAGCTTAAATGATTCAAGAATCATTAGTCATAATGCAGAAGTGAGTGGTGAGTCTGTAAGTGCTGATGTGAAGGCATCTGAGGAATTTTTTGGAAACTCTAGATAAGCTGATTGTGGAGGAAAATTACTTGCCCAAATTTCAATAAGGACAAAATCTCCTTATTCTGAAAGGGATGCCTGAAAGGACTTTCATACATAAGGAAATCAAGTCACTGCCAGGTTTCAAGGCTCTTAAGGACAGGATAACAGTCTTGCCTGGGGGCAGTGTTTCAGGCTACAAATTGAAAGAAACACTTTGTGATCTGGAACAGTAAGATACCACTTCAAGCATATCAATATGCAGACACTGGCAGTATATTACAGGAGCAAGTAAAGTCATGAATGACCCAGTTCCTCTTCCAAGATGCCCTCCTGAATTACTATGCCAGCAAAATGTAGAAGTGTATTCAGAGCATCACATGCCTTTCAAGATTTTGCTTATTGTAGATAATGATGCTGGACATCTTCCTTTTATTGGTGATCTTCATCCCAATATCAAACTGGTGTTTTTCCTCCAAACACCACCACTTTGATCCAACCAATGGATCAAGGATTTATAGCAGCTTTTAAGGCCTACTACCTAAGGAGGACCTTTGTCCAGGCTGTTGCTGCAAGTGTCGTAGACACTGGGGCACTTCTGGAAGGATTGCCGTGTCTTTAGCTGCAGTAAGACCTTTACTTTGGCTTGGGGTGATGTAATCAAGGAGTATAGGAATGGCATCTGGAAGAGGACACTCAAAAGGTTTGTCCCTGGTTTCAAAGGATTTGCCAAGGATGTAAAGGTTGCAAAAATCAACAAGGCTGTGGCTGAGATGGCAAACATGGGTGAATGTGGGTAATGATGAAATTGAGGCGCTCCCAGGGGTAGTTCCTAAGGAACTGACTAATGGGGAGTTGTTGGAACTAGAACAGGAATACATAACTGAAGAAGAAGCAAGAGAAAAGGAGTTGCAGAAGAAAGAGAAGAAGAATCCCTAAGAAGCTTCAATCCCTTGAAGACCACAATAAGCTCCTTTAAAAGTTTGAAAATATGGACCCTAATACCAAAAAAAATTTTCATTAATAGTGCGGTATCTGCTTATAGGCAATTTTATGATGGAAAATAATTTTTTTAAAGACCACCATGGACTTATTTCTGTAAAGAATGACAAGTCCTCAAGAAGAGCCTCAGGCAGGTCTTTCAGGCGCTGTTCCAGAAAAAGACATTGTTTTCATAGGAGATGACAGCTCTATGCATGTTATTGCCTCTGAACATCTTCCCAAGGTACCTAGAATTATGGGCATAGAATGTGGGAAATGGAAAGGACTTTGGAATTTCCAGTTCCTCCCCATCCTTTCACCCCTATTTCATCCTCATTTCACTCCATAGGGCAAGTTGTGGAGGTAGAAGAGAGTGATAGTGATGATCCTGACCCTGTGTAGGCTTAGGCTAAGGTGTATGTTTGTGTCTTAGTTTTTAACAAAAAAAGTTTTAAAAATAGAAAAATTTAAATTTTAAAAATAGGAAAAATCTTATAGAACAAAGACATAAAGAAAATATCTTTTTTATTTTTTAAACTTTTTTCTTTTTTTATTGTTTAAAGTATTACAAGTAGTAGTACATATAGCTCCTTTTTTATTTTCCTAATTTGTACAGCTATACGATGTCTTTGTGTTTTAACCTAACTTGTTAATTAGAAGAGTTGAAAGTGTGTTTTTTAATTATAAAGTTAAAAAGTTATTGAAGAAAAAAATTGTTTTAATTTGGTGTAGCCTAAGTGTATAGTATTTATAAAGTCTACAGCAGTGAGGCCTTAGGCCTTCACATTCACTCACTCACTGACTCAGCCAGAGCAACTTTGAGTCCTGAAAGCACCATCATGGTAAGTGCCATACACAGATGCACCATTTTTTTTATCTTTCATTTTGTACTGCAGTATTCTGTACAATAATGTGCTGTGCAGGTGTGTAGCCTAGGAGCAGTAGGCTATACCATATAGCCTAGGTGTGTAGTAGGCTATAGCATCTAGGTTTTTGTTAAGTGTACTCTAGGATGTTCAGACAAAGGCAAGATCGCCTAATAACACATTTCTGAGAACATGTCCCCATCATTAACTAATGCATGACTATACTTAAATTTATTATAAATTTTACTGATACAAAGAACATGCAGTACACAGTTTACAAGTGATAATGAGCACAATACTCTTAATTGTATGCTAATGTTGATGTTTGCTAAATTTGTGTCATAACCAACCTAGCAAGTTGGCTAGCATGCAGCTCCACCATGATTTTATAAATGGAATTTATACCCCAATTTACCTAATAATTTTATTGTCATTAAATCTGATATGTGACCTATTCTTAAACTACTTCTTGCTCTCGTGCAAATTATATTCTTAAAACTGTAAGTTCTTTCATCTTTAGCACTAAGTCAAATCCTGATTTGTAATGTTTGCCAGTTTCAGGGTGTAGATACTCCTTCCATGGCCGATTTCAAGCTACCAATGTGACATTACTGAACACAAAGTTGTAGATATGTACACAGTAGCACACCATTCTGTAATATTTTCATCATACAGATACAGTAGATATAAATAATCTCAAGAGCATAGATAATTATAAAACGGTTAAATCAGGAAATTACAAGATTTTATTTTCTAATAAAATATCAACTGACCTAACATGTCACCAAGGGAAGATTAAGTAAAACTGGAATTTTATTATCTCTGCGAGGCTTTTTAAAACTCTCTCTACAGCCAAATTTCTGGAAACAGAGCTGTCACTTTCTAATTAGCAGCCATTCCCCCATGTCCCCCAAACAGTCCTTATACTTAAAGGATATAATTGCTCTGCTCTGAAGACCTATAAGCCCTAAGGTTGTCCATATTTATTTTATGTTTTGTTTAATGATTGGTTTTTCTGTTTATTGGTATTTTTATTGGGAGAATGAAGGGTTGCTTCTTTAGGTTAAATATAAGAAATATGTAATTTTTAAAAATCACCTGCTATGTAAGTGAATTAATTGTGTTCAGAGAAGCATGTAAGCCTGATAGGAACAAATGCTCATCTTTGCTAGGCCAGGAACTTCTGTTCCTTTTGTGTGCAAGAGAATTCATAACACTTCTGTCATCCAAGTAGCTTTCAAACCTCACAGGCTAGTGTCAGTAGTATAGTTTTCCACCTGAAGTTGAGCTGACACAACTTCTTGTTTCAGATTGTCTCCTACCTACTTGATCTTCCAGAAAAAGATGAAGAGGAAGTGGAGCGAGCACAGATCAACAGCTTTGACAGTCTCTGGGGAGAGACAGGTACAGTCATGGACATCACTCTCTTCTCTCATGTATGTGTGCAGAGGTGTTCTCTGCATCACCCACCCATTTTTTCTCTGGCATATCTTAGGCATCTCTCTGGTGGCTTTGTATTGGAGACCAATTCAGCCAAAGTAAAAAGTCAAGCAATTTCCCTCTTTCAATTCTCCTTCCCTTTGGATTCTCCATACCATTAGCACCAGAGTCTTCTTTCAAAGAAAACTTTCCCCTGCTCTTGTTTCCAAATATTTTTAAAAGACTGAAAATTTCCTTACAATGTGCCAAACCAGAGCAGAAAATAGTTGTGGCCTTTCTCTTTTTTGATGTCATCCTTTTAACAGTTAGGAATAAATAATTCTCCCTTTCTCTTCACCTATAGTTGTAAACCAGGAGATGACATTTTTATCTACGACTCTGGCTTCACCAAGTGCTATGGCAGAGTGGTACCTGACACAGTTGAGTCAAGTTGGCCTTGGGGGCAACATGAAGGTGCCACCCTGTAAAGTACAGCACATGCCATCTCTCTATCTGTAGCAAAGCGATTTCTGTATTGTTCGGTAATTACTACATAAACAGAAGCCTCTTCCTTGTGACCTTCGTAGAAAATGATTATTGTCTTTCCCCCCAGTCTAAACTACAACATTTGGAGAAACATTAGTAACTTCCGATGTGTTTTTATGGAACCAGGGCAATGAAAACTGTAGAGTTACCACAGATATGTGTCATTTTTGCCAGGAGGAGACCAATATTGAGATTGCCAAGTTAGGGAGAATATTTACCAAACAAGAAGGCTATGTGTTTTGCTTAGAGTCAGAGTGTTACTAAAAATGAGAAAAGATACTTGAATTCATTTAAAATTGACCATCACCTCCTGGGTTGCAATGTTTCCATCCATGGCAAAAATCTTACATAGGTTTCATGGCTTCTTTATCATTATGTAGAATGGTCCCAAGCCCAGGAATTTGCTTCTCAAACAATCCCTCCCTCTGTAAGAGCCAAAGGTAGCAGATGCCAGGCAGCTGCAGCTTAAGAGCCTGTGACAGATTAAAGGAAAATGTGCAGCTGGAAACAGCTGTTGTCTCTGGGACCCCATCCTGAGGGAAGCCAGAGGACAGACTGGGGGAAGAGACTGGCCAGGACATCAGCAGTCCTGGAGTACGCATGTTGTGAGCTAGAGCTGCAGAAGGACATATTGGTTTACTGCTCCTGTCAGCAAAGCCTTCCCCAGCACAGTGCTGCCATCCCTCCCAACAGCCTCCCAGGGTCAGACCATGCACATATAACCACAGGGAGAACAAAAAAGTAGTGGTCTAAGAGTGATAATGGATAGAAATTACAAGACTAACACATTCTAGTTGTATACTTAAAAGGATTACTAAAAATGTTCAAGAAGGGTGTGAACTAAGTGGAAGACATTTTTATATCTATATGCATTGCTTATTAGAATAAAACTTTTTGGTCTCAGGACTTTTAAAACATTTCATACTTTAAGTAAGCAGTAAAGTTTGTTACATTGTCTTTACACAGCTATCATATCTCAAGATTGTGAAAACTCAAAGCTTTGTGTCAGTTTAATTATAATCAGAATTGTGTTTAACATGATATTTATATGAAACAGTTTCAGCATTATAAACATAAAATGCTATTTAAATATGACATAGAATGAAATGCATTTGTAGTAATAATTTATAGACCTATAAAAAGTTATTTGACCTTAGAAAAATTTGCAAGAAATGATATCTTTGCTATGTAAAAATGTTCTGACAATCCACCAAAAAGTATGAGTTGCTTTTCTTTCTATAGTGATGAAACTAAGTAAACATGTTCCTTTCTAACTTATAGCACATAATCATTTAAAATTTATAATGATCATTGTGATTTTTCCTCCAAAAACAAAAACTTATATATATTTCCCTTATATAGGGAATGAAGGTCTATGATCTACAGCCAGCTGGTTGACTGCAACCCTGTTCTAAACAACATAATTTATCCCTGAGGAAAATAAGATGGTCATGTTGTCTTCAACAATCTGTACCACTTACTAAATTGAATCTAAGACACCAGTAATTATAAGAAACTATATAATCAATACATTTTGTGCCAGTACAAAAAACAACAACTTCTGCCAGTTAAACTGGCACAATTCTGTATTATCAAATCAATCGTAAGAGGGATTTCAATTCAGGAGTGTTAAAATGTGAAAGAAAAAAGCGCATCTTAGAGTCAGTGAACTATTGAGGTGCAATTTTTACATGTCGGATTTTCTAAAAGCAGATCACCAGAATATCCTTATTTTCTTTGTCCCCATTTTGCAGCCTCCTATCCATCCAGGTAGCATCTTCCTACATTCAGCTTTCACCCTCTGGCTGACCCCTCCCGTCCCATAGGGTTTTCACAGACTTTTTATGGAACAACACCGAAGAAAAAATATTAGGGTAACAAGATTATCCTTTGTCTTATGGGCAAAAACTAGGACCAGCATTAAAAGCTTCTAGCAACTCAAGGGCCTGAGCCATCCCATGGCCCAAAGGAAGCCAGTTTCCAGAGTAAACAAGATACCTTCATTCATGCCCTCATCATCTCTTGCCTAGATTATTGCAAATACATCCTAACTGATCTTCTTGTCTGTAGCTGCACCCTTTTGTGATTCATTTCCCAGATTTCAGCCAAAGCAATCGTTCCGAGCCACAGTCTGTTCATGTCACTTTCCTGCTTACTCCCCTTAATCAATGTCACATTAATTAAATTGTTTAATGTAGCATTAAAAGACCAGTCATGATCTCTAGCCTCATCTATTGCCCGTCTCTCCAGTTACTCTATATACAATAAACATGCTATTTCCTACCTCATTGTCTTTATACATTCTCTGCCTGTGCCTACCATGCCTCCTCCTTGCCTTTGAATGCCTGTAAGTCTCCTATTTCTCTTTCAGCATCTAGCTCTTCCCAAACACCTCCATACAACCAATCTCCATGAAATTATTTCTGTTGTACATATCACACTATATAGTAATATATTTGTTTGCCTGTGATTCTTACTGAACCATGAGTTCCTTAAGAGCAGAGATGGTATCTGACAAGTAGCTCAATAAATGTTTAATTAATGTTTTGGATAGCAGTGATCAATGTTTGTCTCACAACCACCCCTTCCCATTGGTCTTACATGACCTGTCTGCTGCACTCTTTCTAGGTTGGAAAAACACACACACAAAGAACCATTTGCTTCACTGCCTTCTATTTAGTGTCAGCATCCCATCCAAGCAGACTGGCTTTTCCCCAACTCTGAGCTGTATCCTGTCTGCCTCTTTCATACTCCTTAGATTTTTCCATTTGGAAAAAGACCATTTATGTCGGGTAATCTCATCAGATGCTGACAAGCTAGCGAGTAAATTTTGTTACTGGTCTCTAAGGAAGAGATTTGGCTCCAAACTGTTGTGCTTATGCTGAGAATCAGTTTGTTGTTTTTATAGAACTGGCTTTACCTTAATCTTTTTTCTTTTTTTTCCCTCAAAAAAGTTTTAACAGTTTTTGATAAGACTTCTATAAAATCCAGCCAAAGCAACTCCTTGCTTTTGGATTTTGAAAAGCACAGATCCCATTTTACATAGTTGTGTTGCTCTGAGATGAAATTGGCCAGCTGTGTTAATGACCATATCCAGCTATCAGCTTTGAGATATGAATTCCTGCCAAATTACATCATAACCTAAGAAGATACAACAAAGAAAAAGGCCAAATGAAACATTCCCTCTCATAAATGTGCAATCCAGTAGGTTGAAATGAGCCAACCAGAGCAATATAACTCCAGGTTAGAGTGGACAGTATAAGTTTAGTTTTCAAGATGGGCCCTGGTTATGCATGTCAACTGTATTCTGTGAACTGACATCATTGCTGAAAGGCTGATTCTGAAATACTGGGCATATTTTCTCCAGAGTATTATAAATTCTTTTGTAAAAAATAATGTATTTGTCCCCCTTTTCCCATACACAGGATATTAAAAGGAAAATTTGCTGCAACCCTGTCACCTACCTATTTGCTACTTTAAATGGGATCAAAACATGGGAGTTAGAAATTTTCCAAATTATTTGTTTTATGTACCAACAAGGTGATACTATGATTCCTCACAAGTATCTAACTCAGTCAAGTTCTTTCCCTCCCTCCCCCCCCCCCCGCCACACACAGCTTTACTGAGATATAATTGATATATGGCATTGTGTAAATTTCAGATATACAATGTTATAATGTCCATTCAAGTTCTTAAACTGCTCTGGTGTTCTGACCCAAGAACTAAAGTGTTGTTGTTTCTGAACTATTAGAAATATAAACTTGAGAAAGAGGGAAGATCACTTTGATTTTGATTTGAAGAATAAGGGACCAGATAGGATCACGCCACTTCCCATCAGTGAGGAACAGGACAGAAGTAATGTTAGGACTTCTCAAATAAAACTGAAAGTGCACATAGGACAAGGCATAGATACATCTAGTTTGAGTGAATATATCTTCTAAAATTGCCCCTTTTTAAGCCCTTCTTATCATTGAGGAAGGAAAAGATTACTTGAAGGTTTATCTTGGTGGAAATTACAGGTCATCTTGGTTTTGCACATGAGTCAGTTGTGGGTAAATTTGGCCAAGCCCAAAGACAAAATGCTCTAACTTACACTTCAAAAAGATTATAGATGACCATTTGATTTGAATTTCCATTGCTTCCCTCATTAGATACCATCTGTATCAAAGATCATAAACAAAGAACAGCAGCAAGGAAAGACCATTTAAGTTTCTTCCTGCTGTGTTCCTTATACTCATTATAGCTAAGCTAATTTCTATCTGTGACTCTATTTTTATATTCACAAGAAAAGAGCCTTTGGCACACCTCTCATTTTGACTATTACCTTGAACACTACTGATCCTCATATAAAAATGGTTGCAGATATACTAGAAATATCTGTCTCAACTAATGAAGGAAAGGAATAAAAACTGCCCAAGGCCCATGGACTGCAATTCCTAACTTTGGTTCTTGGTTTAAGGGCCCAAGAACAAGTGGCCAGAGATTGTTCCTAGCTAAGTCTAAAAACAAGACTTTCCTCTGCAAAGACCCTTCTCCCTGCATTCCAGCCACACATAGACCAGTAGAGGATGTATAGCTAGGAAGAGGTACTAAAAAAGAGTCAGGGTAGGAAAAAAATAAAATGAAGTAAGTTTGATCAAAGGTGATTTTTCAGTAAGTGGATTCTTATAATTGTTCCTGAATATTATAAATAAGCCCATTACAATGTAGTTGTATTCATTTAAATTTTCATGACAAAAGTAGCTAAAATATTATTCTTGTAGGTAAAGTAGCAGTTATATTAATCAAACACAGATACACTGCCATGTTTAACACACAGGATTAGAGATTGCAAGAGCCACCTGTTTTCAGTCTATGTTCTCTGCCCTTAGCCCTGACAGCTGCAGCCGGAAGGGGCAAACTGGAGGTATGTCGTCTGCTCTTGGAACAAGGGGCGGCAGTGGCCCAGCCAAACCGTCGAGGGGCAGTACCCCTATTCAGCACTGTTCGCCAGGGCCACTGGCAGGTAAGCAGGGCAGCTACTTCCAGGTCCACGGCCAAGAGTAAATTTTAGGTGGGAAAGTTCTGACGCATAGAGAGAAAAAAAAATCACAAAATTTAGCTTTGCGCAGTGGCAGTATCGTAGCCAATGAGGTGTATCCGAGGCGCGATTATTGCTAATTGAAAAAAAAAAAAATCACAAAATTTGAGTTACCCAGCAATCATCACATTTGAGGACTTGGGTTTTGTTATTAATATTCCACAGTTGAGAATGTGTCAAAAAGTTAACATTCAGAATCATCTAGATTGTATAGAAAGACTGACTACTTTTGGCCTGGTCATAGAATTGCCTTTTTCCAGAAAACATTTCACAATAGCCACAAGTTCTTGGGGAGGTTCCTATCTCAACAGATCCCTGCTAACTACTTATTTGCAGGTATCTGCGATTTGCTAAAAGAAAATGTGGTGTATATAAATTTTAGTTATGCGGTCTTTCCAGATGTTTGGCTTCTGGATAAATGCTAATTTGTACACTTAGGATGGAAAAGAAAGCATATTGGTAATAATCCTTTTCGAAGTACTTGAGTAGAAAAAAAGTCAGTAGAAGCCAAACAGTGCTAAAGAGTTGAGATTCCCTATAGTATTCAGTTCAGTCACAAATATTCACCTAGGCAGCTTTGCAACTTCTAGAAGTCAACAAAATGGCAATGACGCAGGAGGTGACTTATGTTGGAGCTTAGTTATGGGATTGCTTAGTCCACATCTTGGCCATTATTATCTTAAATTTTTTTTTTTTACTTAGTGGCTGAGTCGAGCATTCAGAATTAAATTCTTCCCATGTAGCTGTCCCTGTGAGAGTCATAGATCAAATCACATGGTACAAGGACTGTGTGGAACTTGAGGGGGTGCTTGCAGTGGAAAGTTATGTGGGGGTTCACACAGTGTCTGGGATAGCATGCCTGCATCTGCTCAGCAGCTCTTCCTGGATAATTGGCTCCTGTTTCTCTGAACTTGCAGATAGTTGATCTTTTGCTCACCCATGGAGCTGATGTCAACATGGCAGACAAGCAAGGTCGGACTCCCTTGATGATGGCTGCTTCCGAAGGCCATCTGGGAACTGTGGACTTTCTACTTGCACAAGGTTAGTCCTGGGCTGCTAGAGCTGGATGATCAGAGCCCATAATTTCCAGTGATGGATTCCAAGAAATGTTGAGAAAGTTATTATTAATCTTTGTGGCTTGAGGGATCTTTAGTATTCTAACCAAATTAACATATTCAAATTCTTAAGTTAAAGAGCTTAAATAATTACCAAACTTTGCGTTTTAATATATATAGTCAAGCCGAGACCGGTTTGGCTCAGTGGATAGAGCATCGGCCTGCGGACTGAAAGGTCCCAGGTTCGAATCCGGTCAGGGGCATGTACCTTGGTTGCGGGTGCGTCTCCAGGGTGGGGCATGCAGGAGGCAGCTGATCGATGTCTCTCTCTCATCGATGTTTCTGACTTTCTATCCCTCTCCCTTCCTCTCTGTAAAAATCAATAAAATATATTTAAAAAATATATATATATATATATATAGTCAATAAATGGTCATCTTCCAGGGATTGTATTTTGACTTTAACTTTATCAATTATTTTACAGTCTTGCACAACCAATATTTTTCTTATATCCAAAGAAGGCAGCTGGAGACTAAGACAATTGCTGACAGTGGTACCCTATTGGAGGACTCAGGATATTATTACCCTCCTCTTATAATAAACGCCTTTTGACATTAACCAACGTTCACATATTCCTGGTGAATGGGAAATAAAGAATACACACCACCATCAAAACATTGCAGATTCCTTCTGATTGCTCTGACCTCAGTTATCTGTGCAGAACAGCTACCTGTGAGGAGTGCTGATGGGCCTCTGTAGTGGAAACGCTGGGGTCACTGCTGACTCTGTACTACTAGTGGAACTTGAGCATTTATTTGAATGAAGCAAGAGGTAGTGTGATTGTGACTGGTCTTAATGATTCCATTCTAATTAGCTTCTCCTGTTAGTAAACTGGACCAAAAACATCTATCCCTAAGCACATATACTTCAAAGAAACCAATCTCCTGAAGAATCACGCCCAGGTTGGAGCAGCTAAGGGTAATTTTGAATTAGGACGAAGAGGTTTCTTTTAAGATTTTATACTACAACTTGGTCAAACACTTATTGGATCTTTAGCTGTATCTTCCAGAGAAGATTTGTATCTACAACTTCAGGCTCAAAAGGTGGGGTCAGAATCAGAGAACTGCGCTCCCCACGTGCAAAGAGGTTCTTGCTTGAGTACAAATTACCAAACAAGTCTGGTTTGAGGAAGTGGGGTATGCCTAGATTCCCAGGATAAGATGTGGCAGGAGAAAATGTCTCAGGACAATCCAAGTCTCCTGGAAAGGCAGGAGCCCTTCAGCTCCAATAGAAGACCATCATGCATAGATTCCAGCAAGTTCTTCTCCCTTAATCACTGAAGAGATTCTGATCTTTGTACTATTAATTTTTCACACTTAAATCAGAAATTTTTACTAAATCAACAAATCCTATGAATAGTTACTATTCTATGAATAGCCCATGATATTTGTAGAACTCTATGCCATGAACTATGAGTATTTTTTTAAATTAATATACTATAATCTGTGCCCCTTCAGAGGGTCCATAATCTGGTAAGGAAGGGATGAAACAGATAAATAACTACCTTAAAAAGCAGAGAATCTTGAGTGCTCTGGTAAAGTTATTTGAGTTAGAATAGGACAGACTTTGAAATATTAATAGAAAAAATGTTCTGTGCTTAGGAAGGGGGAGTAATGTAATTGAGAGGTGAAGGAGGAACAGTACACAACAGGTTTGAGGAAATAGGCAAGTTGTCCAGTGAAGTACATGGTGCTGTTGAGAAATAAAATGGGAAGCATATGTATAAAGAAATGGAAAAGGAGCAGATAAGAGTTTGGACTTAATTCTAAAAGCATTTAGAGCCTTTCAAGATTTTTAAAAAGGGAATTTATGCTAGAGCTGTGCTTTAAAAAAAAAAGTCACTCAGACAATTTGATGAAGGAATTATAGGGATCCATTAGGAAGTCATTGTAATAGAATGGATCAGAGGTTATGAGGCCCTAATCCAGATGCAGTAGTTGTTGGAATAGAACAGAAGGGCCAAATGCAAAGTGATTTTGATATAAAGATTGATTGCATTTAGGAAATGAGGAAGCGGGTTGAAGATAACTCCAAAGTTTGAAGATGGATGTTTGGGAAAACTGCTAGTCTTATTAACTGCAGGGGGAAATGAAAGAGGAGGAAAATTACAAATGAATTTTGAGTTTATTTCATATGTATCTCCTTTTAACTTCTTAAATTCCAACTTTTCTTATTTTTGGAAAAATCAGTTTATCTATAATTTATATCCAGAACTTTCTTATTCTGTCTTTTTCACCACTGGAGGCTCTATCCAGAGAATTTATAGATGTTGTGTCTAAGAAAACTCCTTGGATTCTGTCTTGTATTCAAAATCATTCCATGGTAGAGTCAATATTTTTATTGTTATTTTTTTAATCCTCACCTGAGAACGTGTTTAGAGGGAGTGGGGGGGGGGGTGAGAGAAAGAGGAGGAGGAGGAGAGGAGATACAGAGAGAGAGAGAGAGGGAGAGATGAGAGACATCCATATTCATTGATGAGTTGCCTTCCATATATGCCCCAACAGGGATTGAACCTTTCAGTACACAGGACATGCTCAACCAACTAAGCCATTCCAGCTGGGCAGAGTTGATGTTTTAATTGCAGAATGTACCATTGTGAAAAGTTAACCCAGAGCATTTATGTGTTAGAGGTGTGGTTCCTTCCAGCCCTTCGTCCTGCTGTGGGAAGCCACAAAGTGGTTATCTGACCTCTAGGAATACACAGGTAGCTGCTGAGTAGACCTGAGCTGGCTGTGGCAGGTCCTAAGCTTGGTCTGACACCTGAATCCTGTCCTGCTGAGGGGGCAGCCTGGAAAGTGTTCCCTGTGCAGTAAGTTGATCTCTAATTTAGTGACTATGATGTGCCAGCTGTGTGAAAAGAATTATCTTAGGTTCCCTTTGAAACTAGTAAGGAAGTAATAGGCTCTTTGCCATTCAGAAGCTTACAATTTAAGCTGAGAACCAAGTGTATATTGAATTTTAGGCTAATTACAAAACGTGTCAATTGAGCTTGATCTTTACAGATCAAAATAGACATTTTGAAGGCAGATGCAGAATATAAAAGGGGCTTAGACAGTGAACATGAAATTATTGAAGGCTGACTAGTTTAATTAAACTTTGAATTTCCTCTATGTCCTTGGTCTCTTTTCATGCGTCCATTTCCCTTACATTCTGTCAAGGAGTTTATACTATTATAAATGAAAACTTCCACTGAGTTCAGAACACATTCATTGATAATTTAAAAGATTAACTACAGAATAAGATGAAATGTTGCCAAAACTGGTTTACTCAGTGAATAGAGCATTGGCTGCGGACTGAAAGTTCCCAGGTTCGATTCTGGTCAAGAGCATGTACCTTGGTTGTGGGCATACCCCCAGTAGGGGGCGTGCAGGAGGCAGCTGATTGATGTTTCTCTCTCATTGATTTTTCTAACTCTCTATCCCTCTTCCTTCCTCTCTGTAAAGAAATCAATAAAATATATTTTTTTTAAAAAGTGACATGTTAAGCAGATTCAAGAGGAAGTAATAGTGAACCACAAGAAGCTTGAAGATGGGGATTGGGCAGAAGTGAGGCAACTTAGGAAATGGGCAGAAGTGAGGCAGCTCATAGTGGGGAAAAGATATTCTGCACATGGAAGCAACATAATCAAAAGTGAAGGTTCAGGAACATTTATGGGAGATTCTACAGGCAGTGAGAACATCCATTTTGCCAAAGTAGAGGATTCTCACAGGGAAGTAGGAAACTAAAGAACAGAGAATATGCTTGGGATGGATTGTGGATGACCTGAAATGCCCAGTAAAACAGCTGGACTTTCTTCTCTTCTACTAACAGCTTACAGGATTGATTTTTTTAACAGTTTTTATTGAAAGGTAACTCACTAAAGCTGTGCTTCAGCAGAATGTATGGCATAAGTTCAGCACTCCCTTCTGCTATTAATTGTTATGTTTCCTCAGCCCTGCATTATACTTGCTCTCATAGGTGCCTCCATTGCTCTGATGGACAAAGAAGGGTTGACAGCCCTCAGCTGGGCTTGTTTGAAGGGTCATCTCTCTGTAGTACGTTCTCTGGTGGATAATGGAGCTGCCACAGACCATGCTGACAAGAATGGCCGCACCCCATTGGATCTGGCAGCTTTCTATGGTGATGCTGAGGTGGTGAGTATCTTTAAACAAACTTCACAGTGGTAAGGATAGGGGAGTGTTCCCTGTGCAGTAAGTTGATCTCTAATTTAGTGAGTATAACTTGCCAACTGTGTGAAAAGTATTACCTTAGGTTACTTTCAAAACTAGCAAGGAAATAATAGACTCTTTGCCATTCAAAGCTTACAATTTTAAGCTAGAACCAAGTGTATATTGAATTCTCCATCCATAATGCTATCTAGGGTTGAGGGTTGCGTGTGGTAATTCCTGATATAAAGTTCTTGGAGGTATATTTTATAGGACAGAAAAATTCAAAACACCACTAAAGACTAAGCATATAGGTATGGCCTAAAATACCATGGCTACTCAGTCTGGTTCAGACCAACAGTTGAATAAAAGGCAGTCAGCCAGAACCCTTGGTGGAGTTAACCATTACACTTAGTTAACTGCTGTGCTTAATACATGTGCTAGGTCCAGTTCCTGGTGGATCACGGGGCCATGATCGAGCATGTGGACTACAGCGGAATGCGCCCATTGGATAGGGCAGTGGGGTGCCGGAACACTTCAGTCGTTGTCACTCTTCTGAAGAAAGGAGCCAAGATAGGTAGGAGAAAGGAAGAAGGTGCTGGCCATCTGTGCCCAGAGGCCAGACTGGTCCAGTGGTCTGGCTGCCTTGGGTGTTTGGTGTGAGTGTATATAGTTTCCCCTCTGCCCTGGCCCAAATAGTGTAAAAATGAACAGGAAGGCTCTTGGCCCAGAGAAAGCCTTTTGAGCCATGGTCTACACTGCCCTGTGTAAAATCACATGGTTCTCTGCCATGCCCCTTGTAGCCTTACCCAGGAGGCTGCTCTGAACCTCAGCACATCTTAGTGCTAGTGCCTCTATATCAGCCCCACCCTGTGAGCATCCTGGATCCCTGCACGGCCGTGAGCCTTTGCTTCCCTTGCTCTGTATGTGCTTCAGACTCTTAAGTCCCTGCTGCTGCTCCCCCATTTGCTCCCCACCCACAGACCTGTAGACAAGGGTTGGCTTATATGCTGGCTTTTTTGCTGCCTGCCTCTCACTGCTGCTTTTTCCTTCTTTTTCACCTTCATCCATTTTTTTTTCCTCTCCTACAACTTTTTGTTTTCTCCTTTCTTTGAAGGTTGTCAGACGTTACCGAGTCGCCCACGAGGTATATTTCACCGCTGTCAGCATCAGGCGTGGTCTGATGGCTTGGTCAGCTTTGCCTTCTCCTCTTTGATTTAGCCTGCATGAGTTCCCCACACCTCTAATCTTTTAATTTACTTCACCTTAAAAGAAGATTTTTTTAAATGACTGTTGTAGAGAATAACTTGAACTTTTCATAACTAACCCTGAAAAGCTTAGTTGGTAAATAATTCAGGCATCTGTAAACTAATCAGTTTAACCTTTTCTTTCTCTTTGGGGGTAAAATAGTCCTCAATAATGTTGGCTTGTCTCATATCTGTCTGACATTGGGACTGTGCTTCTGTATACAGTAAATCCAGGAGTACTACTCAATACTTAAAAATTAAGGGAAGCTTTTAGAATCTTGAATGGTTTCCCTCTGCAAAGTTCATATTTAAATATTAATAAACTAAATAGTTGGGGCCTTTGAGTCCCAGATTCTAAAGTAAATTTCTCTTTTTTGGATGTTTAAAATCTTATAGTGACATTTAATGTAAACCCTTTCTCCCAATTTTTTTATTTAAAAATAACTCCAAACTAAGCCATTGCCTGCCCAAATACGGTATGCAGACTTTGCTGCCCTCCTGTGGTACAAACTCAGTTCAGATATTCTTATTTTAAGGTGAATACAGTCCAGTACAGGCAGTGGGAGTCATTAAGATACTCCCAAGTCCAAAAGATGAGGAAATTCTTGTGGAGCAAGTTGTTCTCTCAGCAGAAATTCCCCCAGGATGTTTTTTTCACCTAGCTTCCTACCACCCTTACATTGTATGAGTTTTTTACCCATCATGCATCCTGTACACTACAGGTCCAGCCACATGGGCGATGGCCACCTCCAAACCAGACATCATGATCATCCTGTTGAGCAAGCTGATGGAAGAGGGGGACATGTTTTATAAGGTGAGGGGAAGAAGGAACGAAGTTTCCTCAAAACAGCCACTGACTGTCTTCTACATATGGAACCTCCAGAAGTCTTGACAGTTCTCATCTTTGATCCTAGAGACAAAGGAAGAATGTCATCCCCCTGTGCCCGGCTCATAAGTTGAAAATCCAGGCTTTTCACTTCTCAACAAGAGAGCAAGAATAGCCTACCACATGCCTGTAGCTGATCAACCTAAAGACCTAGTTTAACCACTATAAGGCAGTTACATAGATTCTACATGGAATCTGCTAAGTGGGACCTGAAAATTCATGGGACAAGTCAAAGTAAAATAATGTAGGGCAGATATTTTCAGTCCATGGAAAAGAGTATTGATCTTGTCTTTCATATTTAACATATACATAGATTGAAGAGTCTATAACAATAATTTATCAATATCTCTGAGTAAGATAAGACAACCAAGACAGACAGCAATTAGAAGATTTGCTTGAAGTCACTCATTGAATGACAATAACAATAAAAACAAAGGAGTCTTTTTGTACTCACAACTCAAGCTGAGGGCTCCATGTCCTCCTAACACAAATGCTCACGGACTATAGGAAGTCCCTTAAGAACGTTGCATGTCAGAATTACCATGTTGTGTTAAGATGAGCTGAATCGTCTTCTCCTGAAGGTAAACAAACACAAATCCAGCCGAGCTTTGGGCATTGGGCCTCACTGAGACGTCTCTAGGCCCTGGAGATGACTATATGTACACTCCCAACCCAGAGGAAGGAGTGCACAGAGTTCCTGGGGACAGAGTTGTATTTCCTGGGGAACTTTGAGTGAGACTCATGATAATCTAAGACTCTTAACTTCTAGGAAACTTGAGTCCTGAACTAACCATGATTTCACATAATTTCAAGGAAGGGCCTTTTTTGCTGTCATATTTATGGACCTGAGAATGGCATTCCCTCAAGAATCTAAGCCCTATTTATAACATAGTCTGAGACAAGGAGTCTTACCTCCTAATCAGAATGGCCAGAGCTACTACTAGTCCCACCAAGAATCCTGCCTTGGAAGACTCCACATCTCTCCTTAATGAGAAGTGCTACAGAAAAAATAAGGGGTAGGGATTCCTAGTAAAGTTGCAGCTATACAGAAAGAGTGGATAAAGATTAGCTAGAGGAATGGGAGTGCCTCCTGCATCATTCTAGGCTCAAGCATGTAGATTTTCAAATGCAAATTGTGAGAAAAGTTCAAGGCTTCTGTGACCAGGTCCCTAAGTTGATCATATATTTGCTTTATCTTGGGAAATCCCTCCTACATAGTCAGATAGAATTACAAACTCTACCCTTCACTTCTCTGCTATCACCTTACCCAGGCCTTTTCCAAAAAACAGGGGAAACTGATTGATATTATTTTATGCCATTTAGTCCCTAACCAGCAACTAAATTGTTTTAGCTCCTACATCCTTTGTGATGAAGAGAATGACCTCTTCCAGAGGACTGGCAAGGTGGTACATCAAACAAGGAAAGAGTTTTCCAGATAAGCAAAATTCAGGAAGTAGTCATTTTGGTGTGCTTGAGACTAGGAAATATGTGTTGCCAGGAGATCAGTTCAAGAGAAAGCTCCTTTAAAAGAGTGAAGTCATTTCCTTAGGAATCCAGTTGAGAAGCTGGTCCCAGGCCTTTATCACACGGCTTTGTTTCTCTGGCTTGTATCTTGGGTAACCCCTTCAACCGGGCCTTTCTTGACTAAAGGCAAGGCTGGCCCCTTCTGCTCTCATGTTCAGGGCTAGAACTACTCTCTTAAGTGGCATTTGGAAGGGCTAACTCTTCATAATGACTGGAGAGAAGAAGGGAATGGGACCAAACATAGTTGCTCAGCAGACCAACTTTGTGTTTTGCCATCTTGTCCTCCCATTAGAAAGGTAAAGTAAAGGAAGCTGCCCAGCGCTACCAGTACGCTCTGAAGAAATTCCCTAGAGAAGGGTTTGGTGAGGACTTGAAAACCTTCCGGGAACTGAAGGTGTCTCTTCTCCTCAACCTCTCTCGGTGTCGCAGGAAAATGAACGTAAGTAATTCTCATCCCAGCTCCTTTCTGCAGTCCTGGAAGTTGACAGTCCAAGTCACTCACTAGCTTTTACCAGGCCCCTGATTCTTCTCTGGCCCATTTGGAACTTGGTTGTCCTTCACAGAGCACTGACATTTGCAATTTGAAAGAAATCAACGCTTAAGTACAATTTATATCAAACTGTGAAAAAGTTAATGCTGTGGGCACTTTATAGGTTTCTGAATTTTCATAATTCCCACTGAAAGTAATTAAAAACTATCATCATCCTCCTCACCCCAAAGTCATCATTCTGGTCATTGGGAAAATGTGAGAGCACTTGTCACTAAAATTTCAGCTGCAATTAGTTATGAATTTTAGTCATTCCCTCCCTTTGTAGAAGGCTCCGAGTCACGTATGGATGGGCTAGAAAGAGGACTCAGGACCATGAACTTCAAGATTTAATTTCTAAGGCGAATCTTGAACTTTTCACTTCTACTCATCTTTCTATCCTAGCATGTCATGTCCCTTCCTTTTGCAGCTAGAATTTTAGCACTCTTCTGGGCCCGTATTATCTCCCAAATAATCCTTGGTCCTTCTTGCCTGCCTTGCAGATAGTTTCTGATGCCCTCAGCAACCTTGACATGCAGACACTCCAGGGCCAAGAACCTCTCTCAGATACTGGGAATAGCTAAGATCATGTCAGGAGTCTCTGTCATCCACCAGCCTGAGGTTTCATAGTTCAAGAGACAGAAATAATCCAAGCCAAACAGGAGTGTTGATCAATAAAGAACTCAGCTCTACAATAGTGAGATTTCAGCTCAGTGGCACTGGTTCTGCTATCAATATCAGAAAGATTATTTCTGTATATAATCTTCATATTATCCATCTAAAACCTGACACTGAAAAGAGTCCTGATACAGCCTTGGGTGTCTCAGAGAACACCAAACCCTAAGAGGCAGAGCTGCCCCGGGTGCTGATGAGAGTGGGGCCACCTGAAGTTCTAATAGGAATGGGTGGTGTCAGGCCCTAATAGAGGGAGACAGGTTCTTAAATGAAACAGAAGAATCTTCACGAGGGTCTCCTGAGACAACAGCTAGTGAGAATGAGACAGAACACAGGAGTCGCTGCCACCCTGTTGGCTTCTCTTTGCCTAACAAATAGTATACTTCGAAAAAATAATCTTCCCAGACATAACAGTAGTCTCAAAAGAAAAAAGTAAAGGGTAAGGTTGGAAACAGTAGGGATAGAAGACAACCTTGCTAAGATGAAATACTTTCTCTCTAGTTCCACATTTGTTCAGAAATAATCACCTCCCATGAGCAGTACTCTGTTTAGCACCTGAAATCTGTCTTTGGTAGAAAATTGCCCATCTTTTTTTTTTTTTTTTTTTTTTTAACTTATGCCCCAGGGCCTTTGTTCTTCCTAAGGCCTTGTTTTCTGCATTAGGAATCACAAGTGTAACCAGAGGCTACTGTGCTGTGCTTTGACATTAAAAGAGGAAGGAAAAACTTCTCTTTTGTGTAAGGGTTAAAAACTACGGCTTTGTACCTCTAGGGAGCCTATGTGATCAAGAGGTGAAGTGACAGCACAGACCCCAGTCATAGCCAGGGTCCCCTTTTGGTTTTTTTACTTTAAATGTTTCCTAAATAAGGAACCATTTAAGAGAAGAAACAGACCAGAGGAGTCCTCTGAAATAAAAGGGAAACTACCATTTACTGAGCATCTACTTTGTGCCAAGAACTGTTTACAGAGCGTTCACATACTGTATTGCTCTTACCCTACCTGTGAAGTAGGTATGCATAAGAAAAAATACAACACACTCTGAAAGGTCACCAAGCAGACCAGAGAATTGAACACATCAACTGTCCTTACTCCATCTAGCCAGCACAGACCTCATCCCCTTGGATTTCACTCATCCCTTGGAAAACCAAGGAATAGTGGGGGTGGCAGGGAGGTGGGAGGTAGGGTGAATTTCCATGTTAGGTGTAGATGTGTGTGTCATGGGAAGCGATTATTTCTATGTGTTGGCCTCATTCATGCGTGTGTAATGAGTTTAGGTTTCCAACTTGAGGCACTTCGAGGCACTTCATTGGGTTGACATTTGGCTTCTGGCCTAGAAAGAACTTTGTGAGAAAGGCAGAAAGAAGGAAAATTAAAAGTATTTTTATACTTATGGGCAGATAAATTCTTATGAGTGGTTGCAGGGCCACCCAGGACAAAGGCAGAAGGAACTTTCAAGCTGTGGGCCATGTGGCTAAAGCCATACCAGGCATGTCAGGAATCCCAGGTATTCCATCCATAAGTGTCAAAGAAATGTACATATGATCTGTGTTATTCCCAAGTTGTCTATTTCTCATATCTCTTCAATGACTCACTTGCACACCTATTGTAATGACAGGATTTTGGAATGGCGGAGGAATTTGCTACTAAGGCCCTGGAGCTGAAACCGAAATCTTATGAAGCTTACTATGCAAGAGCAAGGGCAAAACGCAGCAGCAGGTGAGGAGAGAGAGAGAGAGGGTAAAAAGCAAGAGGTCTCTTTTCTGAAAATCTGGCCAAGGCAACGTAGGCCATCCTGGAGCATATGTACCCAAGTGTGTCTATCCCTGAGGACTCGTAGGGCACGCTTTGGGGATGGCTCCCATAGCAGTACTCAGCTTAAGGTTGGCAAGTCTCGGGGCTGTGGAAAGCTAGAGCCTTTTGCTTTGGGTGAAAAACATCTTTTCCATGTTGGAGAGTGGCACCTTCTTCCAAGAAGCCTCTGCCATCTACTCAGTCGTGTTAACCCCCAAGCAGGAGCATAAGGAGACATTGGTGACTTAGGAAGAGGTCACTTAGCAACATCCCCTCAACTCTTTCAGAGTGAAAAGTGGGATGGGTCACTTACATCACAGGCTCCTCTTTCTTTTCCTGTAGGAATTTGGGGAATCCCTGGATTGTTTAGTCTTCCTTGGGGGGCTCCTCTCAAGTCTGGTGTCATCAAACCTCTTTCTTACCCAAAGCCCTACCACCCACCCACACCACAAACTTATGGAGACAGGAGGCCCTTCTGCCAGGATTGTGGGGACCCACAATGGACTACATGCCCATCTGCTGTGGCTTGGCCATTGGGCAGGAAGGGTCCCAGAAAGACCTAGAACCTGCCATCAGTGATCCTTGGATAACTTATCCCTGTCCTTGATGCCTCCTGCCAGCATCCCACCCTTCTCCCAAACTGCGTGGGAAAGAACTGCTTCAGGTTCACTGATATAACCAGGGCAGGGATGTGGTCCTGGAAATCAAACCCAGGGTAAGTCCAGTGACGACAGTGACAGTGATACTAATCTTAACTAGCTGGGGTAGCAAAGCTCTTCAGAAGCTTGACTGTCATGTTCTCTTTCCCACCAAATAATTCCTTTCCCACAAATGCAGTTGCTGCTTTTTCTGGGCTGTGTTAATAAAGAGAATGGGAATATCTTCGATAGTTCACATCCTAATTTGTAAATTAGAATCTGAGCTGCCTAGTCAGCAAGCCTAATATCTTCCCAGCTTTGATGTAGCAGAATGAAGAAGCAATAGTGCTGTGGGGCGAGGGGTAGAAAGGGCAGAAGACAGGGTTCTTGCCTAGGATGAAACAGGCCTGAAACTTGGAGCCAAAATATCAAGAATATAACAAAAGCAAAAAACAAAAAAAATTCTCTTATCAACAAGATTTTTAAAATATTGTAGTTACTATTTTGTTCCTAAGCTAATTGACAGTGACCCTGTAAATGACAACCCCACCCAACCCTCATACTGCCTGGTGTGCATTTGGGCACTAAGAGAATCTTCCTGAAGGGCCTGGCTGGACTGACAAAATGAGGATATTTCTTCACTAATCCCAGAGAGGCCAGAAGGAAGATGGAGGCAGAACGGGTTAGAGAATCATTCTGGACTCTTCTAGAATGACAGCCTACCTGTTTCCTTCCTTACAAATCAAATAAAACCAAAAACCCCGACTCTGACAGATACTCCCACAGTTCTCTGAAATAGTGACCATGTTCTCAGCTCTGGGGGATTCCCGTGGATTCAGAATAACTCCAGTTCCTGTGTTTACATTTTGTCAAGCAGACAGTTTGCAGCAGCCTTAGAGGACCTGAACGAGGCCATCAAGCTGTGTCCAAACAACCGTGAGATCCAGAGACTTCTGATGAGAGTGGAGGAGGAGTGTAGGCAAATGCAGCAGCAGCAGCAGCCGCCGCCGCCACCACAGCCACCTCAGCAGCAACTACCAGAAGAAGCAGAACCTGAACCACAGCATGAAGACATATACTCTGTGCAAGACATATTCGAGGAGGAGTACCTGGAGCAGGACGTGGAAAATGTTTCCATTGGCCTCCAGACGGAGGCACGGCCTAGTCAGGGGCTCCCGATCATCCAGAGCCCACCCTCCTCTCCAGCCCACAGGGACTCTGCCTACATCTCCAGCTCACCGCTCGGCTCTCATCAGGTTTTTGACTTCCGCTCCAGTAGTTCTGTAGGTTCTCCCACTAGACAGAGCTATCAGTCCACCTCACCTGCCCTTTCTCCAACTCATCAGAACTCTCATTACAGGCCTAGTCCACCACATACTTCCCCGGCTCATCAGGGTGGATCTTACCGCTTTAGCCCCCCTCCTGTGGGAGGGCAGGGCAAAGAATACCCAAGCCCTCCCCCTTCCCCTCTCCGTAGAGGCCCTCAGTATCGGGCCAGCCCTCCAGCTGAAAGCATGAGTGTCTATAGAGCCCAGTCTGGCTCGCCTGTGCGCTATCAGCAAGAAACAAATGTTAGTCAGCTTCCTGGCAGGCCAAAATCTCCATTATCCAAAATGGCCCAGAGACCCTACCAGATGCCTCAGCTTCCTGTGGCAGTTCCGCAGCAAGGGCTCAGGCTACAGCCTGCTAAGGCCCAGATTGTGAGAAGCAACCAGCCCAGCTCTGCTGTTCACTCAAGCACTGTCATCTCCACAGGGGCATACGGTCAAGTAGCCCACTCAATGGCTAGCAAGTACCAGTCTTCACAAGGGGACATGGGAGTAAGTCAGAGCCGATTGGTTTACCAAGGGTCCATCGGGGGGATTGTTGGGGATGGGAGACCTGTGCAGCATGTCCAGGCCAGTCTGAGTGCAGGCGCCATCTGTCAGCATGGAGGGTTGACCAAAGAAGACCTTCCACAGCGACCTTCCTCAGCCTATCGAGGTGGCATGAGATACAGCCAGACACCACAGATTGGACGTAGTCAGTCCGCATCTTATTACCCGGTCTGTCACTCAAAACTAGATCTGGAGCGTTCCTCTAGCCAACTAGGTTCCCCTGATGTGTCGCATCTGATCAGAAGACCTATTGGTGTCAACCCCAACGAAATCAAACCCCACCCACCAACTCCCAGGCCATTGCTGCACTCCCAAAGCGTAGGCCTTCGCTTCTCTCCATCTAGCAATAGTATCTCATCTGCCTCCAACCTAACTCCTACCTTCCGGCCATCCTCCTCGATTCAACAGATGGAGATCCCACTAAAACCTGCATATGATAGGTCATGTGACGAGCTGTCGCCGGTGTCTCCCACCCAGGGAGGTTACCCCAGCGAGCCCACCCGATCCAGGACCACACCATTCATGGGGATCATAGATAAAACAGCCCGGACTCAACAGTACCCCCACCTTCACCAGCAGAATCGGACCTGGGCAGTGTCATCGGTGGATACCGTTCTCAGCCCCACGTCTCCAGGCAACTTGCCTCAGCCTGAGTCCTTCAGCCCACCATCATCCATCAGCAACATTGCCTTTTATAACAAAACCAACAATGCACAGAATGGCCATTTGCTGGAGGACGATTACTACAGCCCCCATGGGATGCTGGCGAACGGGTCCCGAGGAGACCTCTTAGAGAGAGTCAGCCAGGCCTCCTCATACCCTGATGTGAAGGTGGCTCGGACCCTCCCTGTGGCTCAGGCATACCAGGACAACCTGTACAGGCAGTTGTCCCGGGACTCTCGACAAGGGCAGACATCCCCTATCAAACCAAAGAGACCATTTGTGGAGTCTAATGTTTAAAAGACATTTGTTGGAGTGAGACCCATATGTTTTCACTGCACATTTTTAGGCTTGGTTTCCACATTTGAGGTAGTTCTCTAGCTTAATTTCTCATGTAGTTTCTGTGTGGTGTTCAGAGGTGACAGCCCACATGCTGAAATCCTTTGCATGCAGCCGACTGGGAAGCTGGCCTCCAGTGAGCCAGGACTTCATTTTCTCTCGCTGTGCCCAGCCACATGCTCTCTCCCTCTCTTCAGATGCCAACGAGGAGATTGTTGTGCCGTGTGCTTTAACCCAGGGAGATCAGACACACTGGTCAGCTTTTTCCAGGAGACAATCGCTTTCACTGATGTTCTTGTTGTGTAAATGTCTTCCTCTTTTTTTACAAAAATAAGATGTTCTTGTTCGTTTTCTTCTAGGAACTTTAGAAAGAGTGTGATGCTCCCTTTGCCTTTGCATTCTGACCCAGTGTTTTCCAGATAGCCAGCCCCAGTGCATTCTGGTGCCCTGGTCTCCCCTACTGCCAGCTCCCTGCAGTCTTCAGGTTGTGAATGTTCCTTTAGGTTGTTGCTGGTCTTCCAGTGAGGGTGAAAGGATCGAAGAGAAAGAGAAGAAATGTCTGTTAAATTGGAAGAAAAAAACACACCACTGTAATTATTTGAAATATCACTACATTTATTTTCCAAGAAGTATTTTAACAACATTTTTAAAATAACCAGCTTTTTAAATATTTTGGTCAACCAAGAAAATCGGATAAGAATCATGGATAATTTTTAATAATTCACTGAAATTATTCTTTAGATGTTTAGCCAACAATTACCATTAAAAACTACTGATTTTCCATGGGTGAGGGAGGAAATAAATATATAGGAGAGAGAGACAGAGAGAGAGAGATTCTCATTGAAAGGCCTCCAACCTAATTCCTATCTCCTCCTTCATAGAAAATCTTTGGAGAAATCCCTCTTTAGATCTTGAAGTGTCACAGAGCATCAGATTCCACAAAAAGTAAACTGAAGATTGGCTGGTGCAATAATCCTCTTAGGGGAATCTTCGCTTGGAGCTAGACTGTTCTACTGGCCCTCTTTTTTATTTTAACCCAGATGGTATTTAGTGAAGAAAATTGGTTTTTTGAGAAACAAATTGAATTCTCGTGGGACTAAAAGACTTATTCCCAGAATTTGCACCCAGGGCCATTGCAGTTTGTGCCAGATGTTCTCTCATTCCATTTTGAGATCTATAGTTTTATTATCTATTACTTCTTTTTTTTGGTAGGAGTGTTCGGGGAGTGATAGTTTGAAAACCAAGCACCACAAAGTGTCTCCTTTCAGGATGAAGGCCCCCTTTCAGCTTGGGTGGGGCCACATAAGATACCAAGTCTTGTGATCCAGGCACTCTCCACACATCTGTGTCTTGTGGTCTCTAGCTAAGCTGTCCCCTGAGGGACTGAGGCCAGCATGAGAGAAGTGGCAGGAACACTGGAAGCCAAAGCCTTAGCATAGGCCCGGCACTGAGTGCTTATCAGTTCTTAAAAGTTTAACCTTTTAAACTCAAACTCAACAAAAGAGAATTAGTTCTCTGTTATGAGGAACCACTCTGCTCTCATTTGTAAAGGGCTACAGGTAGGGCAACTTGCTGAATAAAAAATCCAGATGGAATCAGACCTGTTTGTAATAGTAAGTGTCCTCTGAGATCATCGCTCCAACATGCTTGAAGCATGAAATTGAGACCAGAAACACTTCTTTACTAATTTAGATTTTGCCAAATAGTTGGACCCCTCTGCCTCCAATCCTGAAATAGGCCGGATCTTGACCCTGTGCTAAGACGCAATAGCTGGGCTAACTCAAGACCCAGACTCTCTCTGATGCCAAAGGACTATCTGCTCAATGAGAGCAGAGTGGGCATCAGCGTGTCTCTCTCTCTCTCTCTCTCCCCCTTCCTCCCTCCCTCCTTCTCATCAAAGAAGATGAAAATGTACAGCCTACAGCTGGGAGCCCAGCAGCCCCTCACTCTTTGTCCAGGTCTTAACCCTGTTGGGCTTTTTGCTTCTTGTCCCTTTTTAACCACCTCTCACTGAGGAGCCGCTGCTACATTTTGAAAAACTTCTCAGTGTCTTAGAAAAGTGCCCCTGCTTATTTGGAATAAGACGCATAACATCTGCCCTCCCCTGTCTAGATGAGTGAACAGGTTCTGTGGTTTTATAAATACGCTACTTCTCCCCCATGGCCTCTCTCTCTCTTGGTTTTCCAGGATAAATAGGAGATTTTAGGGTCTATGCTTCATTGGACAGAACAACTAAAATGTTGATAAAATACATTTCGTTTTTAGCCATTGGAAGAGGGAGTGAATATCACTACTGGGCGCCAGTTGTTTTTGCCTACAAAATGCCCACTGGACCTTATAGGGGAGGAGACGGAGTTCTTCCTTGTAAGCAGACTGCCTGTGCCCTGTTTTGCTACTTCACTGCCATGGGATGATCTTAGTACTGTACCTGAGAGTTGCCCCTCTCCCCACAGCATTTGCTGAATCAGTGTCTGGCTTCCGGTGGGGTGGGAGTGGGGAGGATTTTTCATATGAAACCAGTAAGTTCCTCTCATCCTATTCACATCACCCTGAAATGGAGACAGTGGTGACAAACTTCAGCTTATAGGTTGTGTGTTCCGTTTGCCCAGAATTCTTGCACTAATGGGTTTCCATCATGTCATGTCTATAAATGGGTGCACTTTACTGTTTGAATTTGTGACTCTAATACTGGATATTTAAATGTGAGTACTGTCTTCATTAGAAAATAGCAAAAACGCTCTTGTCTTTCAGTGTGTTTTTCAAGGAAAAAAAAAGGAAAGAAATCAAGCAGTGGATCACAACATTTATAGCACAAGAAATAACTTGTATATAAGCATCAAAAAGAGTAAGAATTTTTAAATACAAAAAAAAAATATTTGCAGTGATTTTAAAGTGCTTTTCCAGCAATGTTCTTAGGGACTCCTGAGACATGGTTACTTTATTTACTGGATCAGTAAGGCACACAATTAACAATGAAAAATTAATGTTTATTTACAAAGTAAAGGGAAAATCTGTGTAACGTGAGAATTTGGCATGGACAAAATGGAGACCATTTTGTATCTGCTGCTGTAGCTTGCCCGGGTCGCAGGCGTGCACTATTAAAGTCCCGAGTTAATAGAGCACAAGCCCGTTTTGTTCTCCCATGTGCCCTCTTTTTAGATGTGTTTATCTTAAAACTCGAAGGCTCAGGAAAATTCCACTAATTAGAATTATGTACAGTACCCCAGGTCGTTGTCCAGAGATACAAGTTGGCTGATTTAGCTAAGCCTGGATTACTAAACACTCTTCCTAAATTATTGTAAACAGAACAGCTTAGAGAAAGGTATTCTTAGTCCTTATATTGTATAGTAGTTTATGAAACCCTCTCTAAATATTGGTATTTTTGTATTCCAGAGATGTACCCAATAGAAAAATTAGTCAGTATCTAATTTAATATCCTTAAATATTTTCCTTCGATTTTAGTCCTAGACATTGGGTTCTGTGGATGTCACCTTGCTTCACCATACTTTATCACTAGGTGTCACTGTGGTTCCGCACCAGGCTTGTCCAGTAGCCAAGAAAGGCGGCATCTCCTCCAGGGGCTGCCTCTAGGGCAGCAGGCTGGCCCATAGGCTCTGAGGGTTCAGGAAGGAGAGCAAAGGTCTGGAAAGGGGTCTTAACACATCTGGGCCAGTTGTGAAGATGAGCTCTTTGAACACTTCCTGCTTTGGACTTTCAGCCAGGCAGAGGTTGGCCAGCACTCCCTTGCTCTGGTGAACGGATGGGTATGTAGAAGACCCCTTCTTCCCTCTGAGCACCCATCTCAGTCCCTCTTGGCCTCCAACTCTTATTAACTGCAGAGGTGTCACAGTTGGATGGTTTGATTCAAAGATAGTTATTTTTCTACTGCAGAAATGCCTTGGACAAAACCAGTTGGTCACTGAATCTTTGCCACAAAATGGAACAAGCTCTCCTGGGGGGTCAGGATGTGCCTATCCCTGTCCCACTCCCACCCACCCTGCCTCTCTGACCCTGGGCTGCCCACTTCCCAAGCTCACCTGCAGAGGCCGCCTCCTGCCGCTCGCGCACGGAGGCCGGAGCTGCCCTGTTGCCTGTGCATCGGGAGGTATGGCTTTTTCTCCTTTTCCTTTAGGAATTCCAGACTGACCATCTACCATGACTAACAACAATGAACAAAGGGCTTAGGGGTAAGAGCTACCTACAAAGATGTGTCATGGAAACCTTCACCATGCAATGCCTTGAACTCAGCTCTGGCTGCTCCCGAGAACAGGTGGCTGGCTGGAGGCCTGGACACAAGCACAATGGGGCTGGTGGAGCCATGTGCAGCGCTACTTGAATCACCACCAGGTCTTCATCGACTCCTTTTATAACAGACCACTCAAGGGCTGAAGTGTCGGTAACCTGCATTTCGGTGTCCAATGCCTCACAGCAGCTGAGCCACCCTGAGATGCTTGTGGCCACGTGATGGCCACAGTCAGAGCTTTGAAAGTCAGTACCAAATGAACGCATAATTGGACACCAAAAATCAAGTGTTACTTTCATGTTTCCTCACCCACCTCATCTCATTTCTTCCTGCTGACTCTGTGATATCTCCATTAAGCTGACCTGTCAGGTTTTAGCTGGATGTGTGTAGATGCAGGCCAGCATCACTTGTGTTTTTTCAGACAGACCTACTCTGTGGAAAGGAAGGAGCCTAGCTGCATTGTTTTTCTAGCACTTGCTGGCTGGATTTTTCTTTTGCCTAATCACTAACCAAAACACTTGGTTAGGGGGACTCAATCCCTTCTTTCCCCGGGACCAGACAGAATTCATTCTGGAAAATTCAGTACTTGAATGTACCTGCCTTATTGTGTACCAACTTAACTGGAAAAAAAGTTAGAAATGCTGGCTCTAGATCTCTACTTCATTCACAGGTTATTTTGGAAGTCTGTTAAGTTACACTTCCCATTCCGGCTTTGTTTCTCGGTTTGGTTTTGTTTCGTTTTGTTTTCCTTTGGCTGATTCCTGCTGAGTGGGGCCAGTTCCTTGTCAGGCTCAGGACAGGTGCCGTTCTCAGGCGTGGCCTCCCTTCCATACAGCACAGCATCTCCGTCTCTGTTCTGTCTCCTCCAAATCCAAGATGATTTCAATTAGTACAGACATGTACAGTCTACAATTAAAGAGTGATTTGTACTAATATGATTTTGATTCTTCCTCCTTTTGCTGTCCTTTCAAGACACTTGCTGGAAAAAGCTTTAATGCACTTAGTTTTCCTTTAGGTTTTCTATAACTCAGATGTAAAGGACTTTCTCTGTACAGTATATATTATCCAATGCATGTTTGTTCTCTATCCTATATATTGAACACCACACAGTTGTGAACTCGTTCCGTGGGGAGTTCCACACCCACCAGAGGCGTCTAGCCCCCTGTGTATAAGGAAGGCATTTCCTTTGCTGTACTTGCTTGAGCAGTTTTATTGTCTGTACATGTGAGCTGTGTGAGATAGATGTGAAAAGTTAAAAGTGAATGCATTTTCCTGCCCATGTATACAGATCGCCATCTGTACAATGAACTGTATGTATGAAAGCAAATGTACTTATTTATAAATGGGTAACACTTGGAAAACCATGGCGTTGTGGTGCTTTCTCCTTCCGAGACCTCTCCAGGGAGCTGGCTCAAGCTCACCCTCACTGAGGCCTGCGGTGCCGAGGAACCTCCTGAGGACGACTCTGGCGAGTTAAGGTGAAGGCCAAATGCGAGATGATTTGGTTGGTTGATCTCTTGTGAGACCTTCCGAATCAGCCCTTCAGGCTGCGCTCACTGGTTGAAGTGCTTGAGCACCTCCTTGGAGTTGGACACGGATAGGCCCTGGAGAACCATGGACCAGAAAAGGCCATCCGAGGGCCTGTCCGCCGAGGCTCGCTGCGTTTGATGAGAAAAGGCTTTATCTTCAGTGGAAGAGTTTGTCTCCAGCCACACCAAGCAAGCACTGACCTCTGTTCATTTCAATAGCTGAGGTGAGGCTGCACCCAATCCAGCTGCTGTCCCAAAACCGCAGGCTGAGGCGACTGCCAGTTAGAGCTGTTAGGTTAGAAGCTGGGCCCAAGGGTAGGGGTGCAGCCCTAGCTGTCCCAGGGCTGGCTCGGTCAGTGCTGGGAGCCCATGCTTTCTGGCCGGAAATTCCAGTCCTCACCATGCAGGGAGTTAGACAGATGCACTGTGAATGGAGAGGCTGCAGATTTCCTGAAAGTGGCTGTGGAGACGCATTATCTCGCTTACGAAGTGGCCAGCACTGAGTCCGGCCACCTTTCCTGCCTAGCTCCTACTTCTGTTTACTTCAAGGACAAGCAAGGAAGGAGACCACTTCCTCCAGACACCGGATTATGCTGAACAAACATGCCTGTTGGGTAGCAAATTCCATTTCCCCCACACAACCAAAGCTGGGGAGCAGGAAATCAGGGGTACACAGCCAGGACTGTTGGGAGAGGAGAGGACCCAAAGGAACCACCTGCTCGGTCTGAAAGTCATTCCTGGGCGGCCAGTTAGCTCATTTAAAATAAAAATAAATGAGTAAGTGGTTGGCAAGAGGGAAAAGCAATTTAAGAATGCCTGGGTTTCTCTGCTGAAATCAGTTTGGCTCCATGGATAGAGCATCAGCCTGCAGACTGAAACGTCTCAGGTTCGATTCCGATCATGGGCACGTAAGTTGGTTGCGGGCACATCCCCAGTAGGGGCATGCAGGAGGCAGCTGATTGATGTTTCTAACTATTTCCCTTCCTCTCTGTAAAAAAAGTCAATAAAATATATTTTAAAAAAAGAAAAAGAATGCCTGGGACAGTGGAAGAAAGGTGAAGGTAGTGATTCCTAAAAAGCTAATTCTTAAGAGGAACTTACCCTGAACCTAACTAAAGAAACAGCAGCAGCAAAGTCTTTGTCGAATCCCAGAAGTCCCGAATCAGACCATCTTCCCCTTATTTTCATTGCTCACAGGCACCCTTTAGCAGCTCCTGTAGCGCAATGCACTGCTGCCCACGTGCCCACATGGTAGCCAGACCCTCTTCCCCAGGCAGAGATGGGGCAGCACGTAGCCATCACCGCTCAGCTTTACAAATGGGAGCCGGAGGAGTCTGGAGAAATTCGGGGACTGAGTCTTTCTGTTCCCAGGAACAAGGATGAGGCCCCGTGGTGAAAGGGGAGGTCCCACAGAGGCATGTTCAGAGCCCGTGGTGATGGGCTGTTCTCGAGACACTGTGGATAGAGACCATACATGTTCTCTAATTTTTCTTCATATAACCTCTGACAGAGGGCATCATTCTCTGCAAAACACAGATGCAAAAGCAGATCCTGAGAACTTGAATTGAAACAGGCAAAGGTGGGACTGACTCAGACCTGCCTGCCTGGTTTCCCTGTGCCAGGCTGCCCACGTGCTCAGAAGAGGTGACTCAACAAGCAAGCAACCTGAACAACCGCAGGAGTATGGGTAGCGGGTCAAGGACACTCGGAAAACGCTTTGTGCTCCTTTGGAGAAACAACTCTGCCAAGATCAAGAGGGGTCACTTTGGCACCTGTAGGGGCTTCCAGGCCCTGTGAGGAGGTGGGTCCCTCCTGAGAAGCTGAAGGAGTGACACGGAGGGAGGGGCGTCACCCTGTCTGGGTCCTTTGAATATTCACAGACAGACCCCTCAGTCTCAGAGGCTCCCACAAAGGCCAGAGAAGAGGGCACATTCACAGGTCAGGGTGCGTCTGCCCTCGTCCTGAGAGCCCACAGCCCTGACCCTGACTGAGCTCAGCTGTGGCGTGTATCCAGCAATGTGCTTTGCATGCTTTTAAGCAAATGAAGGTCCACAGGGAACCTTGATTCGGGAGAAAGACGCTTCAGCTGCATAAAGCAAAGACCTCTGCAGCTCTGGCTCAGACCCCACACTGCAAAGGAAGGAAATGTTGGGAAGGGTTTGTGTCAACGAAGGACTGTGACCACATCAGAGGCTTTGCTGCAGGGTCCCCGTGGAGTGAGCTAAGTTATGGAGTCTTTCTAAGGGTCAGTGCTTTTCAGGAACAGACGGTGTATTCCGTCCAACATTCCTAGGACCTCAGTTCTCAAAACTTTGCTCTTTTTAAGGAATAAAGGTGTGTTGTTGTTTTTTTAAAGAAAAAGGTTAATGGAATACTAGAGGAAACGTCTTGCTGAGGCCTTTATCAGCCCCTTACAGCTCCATCGTGCAGGCGCCTCTCTCGAGGAGTGAGAAAGGGGTTTCCCTCATCACATGGAAGAGCCTCCCACCAGTCCCGTGCCCGGGCAGATCTGGGCCGATTCTGAGCCTGTGCTGATACATTCGTCACTGACCTGTGTGCCCTCCTGGGACAGCCTATTACCTATCGAAAGCAATGGCTCCTTATTGCCAAAATAAATGACGATAACAGGCGAGACATCTGCTGTAGACATTTATTGAATCTCCTATTGCATCAACACTACATAATATTTCACAAAAGATGGCCACAGGCAAAACATGGTAAACTACCACGGGTCGGCTTCCGGGGGCTTTTTGGCTCCTTAGTAACCCAACATACACTTTGGCAAACAGACTGGTTTACAGACTTTTCTTGCAAATCCAAGGCTCCGTTTCTCTATGCGGCATCTGGGCAGGGGAGATCCGCAGTTTCCTTTGGTAGTTTGTCTAAGGTGGAGTTTTCTCACATGTAAACATTGACTACACAAGTGTGTGCTCAGTGATGAGCGAATTGATGAAGCCTGGGCCCCCCACTGAGTGCGCAATCTAAATGGGCCAACACCCCGGTCCGGGCAGGCTGCAGGGGAGGCGAGTGGGGCTGGGTGGAGCCTATGCGGGGAGGGCGCTGGCCCCCAGCCGCCTGCTGAGAAGAGGCACTGAGTGTCAGAAACCCGGGCAGTAGAGAAGACGAACCCCTTTCTCTAAGGCAGCACGTAGCTGTGAAAAAGGCAGCGGTTAAAAAAACACACGCTCCATTTGGAAATGTTATTAGCTTCTTCATTGAAGTAAACTGTCTGTCTGGAACCGTGTCATGCTCCTCAAAGCCCAGAAAATGAACAAAACAAGGAGAGAGCGCTCGCCAAGTCCAAGAAGCACAAGATCGATGCTCTCATCACGTTATTTCCCAACTGAAGCCAAACAGTGACTCAGCTAACAGCACGGCACATGTGTGGGGTTGGGGGGTTACTGTGATTCTGACTCAGTCCCCTCTTCCTGCAGGGATGGGCCCTGGAAGGTCAGGGCAGGTGGGCTGTCCTCCCTAACTGAAGCGGGCAGCCCGGCCTCCCACTGAAAGGGAAAGGGGGCGGGAGGAGCAGCTTTTCGTTTATAAAAAGGTGGTGCCCTCAGCCTCTGCTTGGAGCAGTGCCTGCCTGGCTGGTGAGCATGGACAATGGGAGCTGCAGGCTGAGCTGCAAGGTAAGCCACGACCCCCAGCAGCCTACACGGCCCTCTCCCTCCTCCTCACTGCCGGGCAGGTCTGTCTGTGCCCCAGCCCCTCTCCCAGCAGAGCCCTCTGCGGCCAAAGAGCTAAAGAAGGGAAGGCTCCAGAGCACAGCTGGGCGAGAGCCCGTCTCCAGAGCTTCCCCAGGGCCAGTCCCGCCCCTCTCCGGGGGAGCTCACTCTGAACACCCACATAGTTTACAGATAGTATCACTTGCTCTGCTGCCAAACCCCAGGCTCATTGGGCCTGGCCTGAATTCAGTTACACAAAGCAAGTCTTGGCTTTGCCCGGCCTGCAGGGCCTGAGGCTGAGGCCCAGTTTCCCTCACAGCCCTCGGCTCTGCCCTCACCCACTGCCTCCCCTGGGGGAGCCCCGCTCAGACTCCTTCCGGGTCTGTGCTTCTGCAGCCACCCAAACGCCTACTCAAAGCTTCTCCATTTGAGGGGGTGATGGGGACACAGGGGCAGGGTCTGCGCATGACTAACGGCACTAAAGCATCAGCGGGGAGGGGGAAGCAGAAGTGGCCAAGGCCTACCACCCGGACACCATTGCTCAGAGAGGCAGAGGGTCCCGACCCCCTCCGGTGCCCGCCTGCTCTGCCCAGCATCCCGGGAGCCGGGAATCCTGAAGGCGCCCCCGAGGCTGAGAGAGAGACACCTACGATATAACGGGGACCAGAGGAGGCCCTGCGGCCAGGGCCCGCCGCACAGCCAGGCCCGCCACCCCGCAGGGCCTGAGCGGCCGGTCACTGGGAGCTGGGGCTGTCGCCCTCCGTCAGGGTCTTGAAGTCCATGGAGAGGGCCTGCTCCTCGGCCTGGGGGGGCCGCTTCCATTCGGCGCGTGTCAAGATGTAGAGCACGACCAGGGCGAAGCCAGCCAGCAGCAGCCCCAGCACGTTGGCCAGGACACCCTCCGGCTCAAACGTGCTGTATTTGGCCCTGCAGGGTCAGGGTGGGAGGGAAAAGCCACCGGGGTCACCGTTAGGCCGCATGCCCTTCACGCCTGGGCCAGAAAGATGCCTGGGTCCCAGCCAGCCCCTCCCTCCCCCACCGGAGAGAAAGCCACTGGGTGGCTCCCTCCCCGGAGAGGGCTGGCTCTGCAGGCAGAGGTCCAGGGGGCAGGCCACTCACCCGAGTTTAAACAGCAGCGCCTCCTTCAGGCCCAGCAGGGCTGTGCCCACGGACAGGAGGAAGATGGAGGCGCCGAAGAAGACGTGCAGTGGCCGGTAGCGGCTCCGCAGGGAAAACGCGGCTCCCGGGAACAGGAAGAAGCTGAAGCCCACCAGCCACTGGAAGGGACGGCGAGGAGGGGACCGCGCTGGCCATGGGCTCCCCACGCCGCGGACACCACGCCAGATGGGAGCCCCTCACCCACCCCCTGGCTTCCTCCACTGTCAGAGCGGTGGGGGGAGCACTGAGAGCCCCGGGTAAGGTCCTGGCCTCAGGCCTGGTCTCCTTCGTCATTCCTGCACCCTCAGAAGCCCGGGCCTTGGCCAAACTACGTGTGTGTCAGCTGGAAGGGCCAGGGATCTGAGGCCCCTCCCGCCTAAAATCCTGGCTTCTACCCACCTCGGGATCTGAAAGCAGCAGCCAGCTGTACTAGAGGACTTTCACCTGAGGACACACACCCTGGGGCACACGCACTGTTTTAGCTCCTTCCTCCCCTCTCCCTGCCGGCCCCGCCCTCTGTTCCCCCCTAGCTGTGGGGCGTGAAGGACTCACCTGCACAACGAAGAGAACAAAGGCCAGGATGCCACACCAGCTGTGCAGGCTGTACAGGTCCGCATAGCCCTTCTTGCGGTGGTAGTCAAACACTGCCACCAGGCCTGGCCGGAGACAGGCGGCGCGTGAGGGTGGGCCAGTGGGGGAGGGGAGAGGGCCAGGTGACCCAGGAGAAACCTGACTCGCTGGGACCTCGGGGACCCCCCGAACCCAATGCCCGGGGTGCCTGGCAGCCGGGAGGCAGGGCCGTGCCCAGGAACTCACCCACCAGGGCGATGATGAAGGCAAAGCCGTGCAGCAGCCCGTGCAGGATTTTGGTGGTGCGTTTGGCCTCGTTCCTGAAGACGCGGTAAACCAGCAGGGCTGAGGGAGTGAGAGAGGGAGTCAGCGCCCTCGCCAGCACAGGCCTTCCTGCCAGGGCAGCCAGGAGACACCCACGGCTGAGAGGTGATCCGAGTCAAGCGCCGGTCCAGGTACCGCGGCCGCAGGGACTGGAGGAGAAAACGGTTCCACCCACAGACCCCACGCCTTCTGGTCAGGCATCCTGCGTGTCTGTCCCAGGCTGAGTGTCAGGCTCATCATGCAGTCACACGGAGATGCCCCAACTTCTGAGCTCCCCTGTGGCTGGGGGGGTCCTCAAATAGTCCGATATTGAAGCCTGATGCTCTCTTTCAGCAAACAGGGTGGGGGCCTCGCTCCTACCCAGAGAGAGGACTGTCCACTCCTCACCCGCCCCCACACTCACTCTCCCCCGGGCTCCTCCCTGTGAAGCGCACATATGCGGGGGTTGTGGGGGTCCTTACTGAAGCCAGAGAAGGAAGAGCTGGGACACTTTGGAACGGGGGAAGGAGGAGCCCCCACAATGTCAGGGCTCCTGTTGGGACTCCCAGTGTCTCCGGGCTCCTCCTCTGTCTTTTTTGAATCTGAGATCTAACAGGGAGACCTTGGGGGGTGCTGGGGCCACAACGCACGGCTCGGGGCGGCTCCCGGAGCTCACAGGACTCACCGTCTCCCTGCAGGAAGACCAGGCCTATGACCATGCAGAGCGGGTGCACGTTAAACTGCAGGGCGCTCTCCCAGGCGATGCCTCCCCGGTACAGACCCAGCCAGGCGCCCGTCACCGCCACCACGGTGAGGCCCAGCAGCTGGGAGAAAGTCACACAGTAGGGCAGCCCTCCAGGGCGGGGGCTGGCTCGGCTCTCCATGCTGAGGCAGCAGCTGCGGGAAAGACAGCAGAGCTCAGGGGACCGCCACAACCTCCCAGTGACACGGCCCAGGCCCCCCTCTCTGCCGCCCCCTGCCACTCCCCTCTCTGCAGTCCCACACCCCACACTGTGCTAATGCGTGCTCAGCCTCTCCCAGCAGCCCCCTCCACACCCACCCCCCATTTTCTGAGAGCAGCTCAGGGGGAGTGCCAGCTGTCCTAACAGGAAGGAGTCAGTAACACACCGCCTACAGTAAAACACAAACAAGCAGAGAAAACCTACAAAACCTCAGCGTTTTCATTTGTCCCCTTACACCTTTTTCTTCTAGAAATGCTCACACGTACTTTTAAGGAATCAGGATCCCACCAATGTCTAGCCTGCTTTTCTTTCTTTAATCCTCACCTGAGGACAAGCTTTTATTGTTTTGAAAGAGAGAGAGGAAAGGAGGGGGGGGGAGAGAAAGAGAGAGAGAAATCCATAGGCTGCCTCCCACACATGGCCAGAAAGGAGATTGAACCCACAACCTCAGTCGGTGCCCTGATGGGCCATGGGACCCGCCATCTGTTGTACAGACAACCCACCCAACCCCGGGGGTCCTCCCCAGGCCGCTCCCCATCACGTCCCTCCTGGCCATCTTCATTGTCACCACCCCAAGCCAGGGCGGGCACCGAGCATCTGCCCCATCTCTCCACCCTCTTCAGTCTGTCCGGCCCGCTCCTCCCCACCAGTGAAATGCCAGCTCCACAACGTGACCCTCCCTCAGTCCACCTGCAGCCCGTCCACCCAGGGAAGACGGTCACTGTTCCCGGGCTGATGACACACCTGTTATTCCCCACTTCACACCTGGGCACCGGGATCCCTGCACCTGCCCCTCTTCTCCTCCCACAGCCCCCCCTCCACCCCCGAAACCTGAAATGGCGTGTGCTCATCACCTCACCCCCCTCCTCCCAGTCCCCAAGGCTGGCCTGGCGCTTGCTCACCCTGGTTGCCGTCCTGCTTTCTGTGCTCCTGCGGCCTCTCTGCTAACAACCCTGTGAGCCTCACGCTTCTGTGTCCTGGGGAGTCTAATGCCGTTCGCGACTCCACCAAGGAAGACGTGCTGAAGAGAAATGCGGCCCTGCCCTTTATTAGATTCACCCAGAGCGCGGTGGCCGGAATCTGATTAGCTCTGAGTCAGGGAGGACAGCAGGAACCTGCTCTGCCCCCTGGGCCTGCCACTGCTCTTTAATGCAAGGCGGGAGCAGAGCAAGAGCGGAGCGGGAGCGCAGACGGCCAGGGACGGTCTCGGGGACCTCAGAGCCATGGGTGGTGAGGCCACCCAGTTTCCTAGGAGACGGGCTGAGTGGAGGGGAGAGGTGTGCTTGGGGGAGGATGGGGGACTTCATCACTAGGGAACCCCTACTCTGTCCCCAGCACCTCCCACGTTCTCCCACGTCATCTTTGCAGTAACACCATGATAACAGTATCATCCCCATTTGCTGGATGAAACTGGGGCTCAAAGAGGATAAAGGACGTGCCCCAGATTATCCGCAGCAAGTAGCTGCCAGCTCCGTGGTTGGTGGAGCACCTCCTGCGTGCCGGACGCACTGCTGGAGGTGGCGCCACACGGGAGAGGCCCTACCTCAAGGGGCGCGGCGATGCTTGCAGGGCAGACACAGGTTTTAAAGTCCAAGGGCAGAAAGCATTCAAGACCCACGTTAAACTCTGGCTCCAGGAGCACTCCCCACGGTCCGAAGGGAAGAGCACCTCCCTCTGAAAATGCTCGAGGCGCCTCCTCTGGCTGGCCTCCGATTGGCTGGCTGCGGGTGTTGTGACTTTGCCCATTGCATGCCCAGTCACTAGGTGCAGCTGTCACGCTTTCCAAACACTGAGCCAATCCGGATCTGCATGGTGCTTGCCAAGGAAGGTGCTGGGAAGCAGGGCTCCTCGGCAGCCTCTCCCCGTGTCCCCCCCACCCTGGGGGAACCATGCTCCCAGGCCATTTAACCTCCCCCCAGCCTCTCCCCGCCGTCACAGGACCACTGGTGCCCCCTGTGGGCTGCAAAACACAGCAGGGTGGGGACAGGTGAGGAGAGGAGGGATGGCAGGAAGGCTGGTGTCAAGATCTTCGTGTCGAATGCTCCAAAGGCAGCCCTCTGGGTCCACGTGGACCCCTGGTAGCTGGGCATCGAGCCAGAGGAGTTACGGAGGCCCAATCTGCCAGAGTTCTGGGGGCCAGCCCAGCCCCTTCCAACTGAAGGGTGATTCTCAGCCCGGGCATGAGGGGTGACAGGAACACTCACACCCAGCAAGCCCAGCCCGCCTCTAGCAGGCCTGGGCCTTGCTGCCTGCAGGTGGCCTAAGCGTGAAATAAGATCTAAGCGTGAAAACCCAGATTGACAGAAAGGACAAAGCAGGGAGTGGGTCTGTGCTTCAGAGACGATGACCTGGGGGGGGGGGGCTGGACAATGGCATTTCCCTGTTGCTTATGTGGTTCAACAGAATTGATAACCCATCTCTGTACAAAGAGGGGCTGCTTCCAGTGCCCCGGGGGGGGGGGGGTCAGGTTCAGAGGAGACATCTCAAGACTGGGTGGATCTGACCTACCCACAGGCACGTTTGCACCTGAAACCTTGTAATCATTTGAGATGCTCTCCCTAGTAAGCAAATGTCTTGGGGTCACGCTCCTTCGTGCCCCAACGGGGAGAGCACAGACACCCTTCGTCCTTCCTTCCTAGCGGGGTTGGCCCCCCAGGACTCTGGCAGTTCTCGGGCCTCCCTCGTTCCCAGAGCGAAACGTGGCAGCAGCTTCAAGCGCCCGGAAGCAGACACTCTCCCTCCCAGAGGTCTTCGTGGCCCAGACCGGTCTTGGAGCCAGAGGGGCCCAGGGGGTCCCTCCATGGCCACCGCCCCAGGACGTGGTGCCAGACCTCCGGCAGCTCCACAGCCCCTCCTCCTCCCCGTCCACCTGCGCCAGACTCCCCTTAATGCAATCCACAGGGACAGGGCCACCCGCAGGGCTGGAACGTGCTGAGCCTCGCTCTCCCTCTCCCGCCCACTGCTCCACTGAAAGGTCACCGGCCTAATCTCCCCGCAGGGACCAGACACGGCACGGCCTGCCGCCTGGCCGCTGTCCCTCTTATCAACAGCAGGGCTTTAACCGGGTTAGGTGGGCTGTGTTAGGTGGGGCTGGAGCTTTTCTGGGTGGACGGGGGGAGGGATAAAGTTCAGTTTAAATGAGGCCTGCGGCCTGCCGGGCGTGAGTGTGACATGCTATCCCTGGAGTGTCCTAGAACAGTGGCCGCCAGCCGGTGGTCCGGAAGACTGGGGACCACTGTCCTAGGATATGATGGAGGAGAGGCAAAAGGAGGGCTAGCTGCGAGGTAGGGCACTTCCTTGCCAGCCCGCCTCCAGGAGCAGAGCTGGAAGTCAGACACTGAGTCCAATTCTCCGTTAGGTACAGGGGGCTCAGTGCCAGGACCCCATTACTTATAGGGATCCCCCCTCCCCTAAGAAAGGTCTTGATTTCTGTTAAAATTGGAAGGAAAAATAAAATTTTAGGGTTGGAGAAAATGTTTTAATTTCTAATCCAATCTGGATTATATTTGCCTTTAAACCAACATGGTCATAAAATATCCTAGTTACTATCACGTCTATGGAGGAAGGGGTCCGCAGAGGCAAAATCCCGAGGCCCATGGGGGTCACGTGTGGTCTCACAGCCAGCCCAGGGCATGGCTGTGCCCCCGGCAGCCCCCGCCTCCCCGCTGAGCTGCTTCCTCGTCCAGAGGAGGACACTGAGCTCCACTTGACTGGCCTGCAGCACAGGTTAGGTGGGGTGGGTCTGTACCCCATCCTCGCACACTGCCTGCCACGCAGGAGGCATTCAGGCAGCAGCAATCCAAACCTGGTCTTGATAGAAAGAGCCACATTTCAAACGCCCTTGACACCCTCGGTTTGGGGCTGCAGAGAGCCAAGGGCCGCAGAGAGCAAGACCCCTCTAATAAACCCACACTCCCCTCTGTCCACCATCAGCCACCCACTGAGCAGAGCCCCACCCTCCCCCCTCCTCCCCGAGGAGGGATCTGGGGTGATTCTCCCACCAACGCCTTCTATTGCTGCTGCCCAGCCCCCCCCCCCCCCATCCCCCAGCTCTGCCTGCCAAGGGAAGCGGTGGGACAGGAGGCGGCTGCACTCGGGGTTCAGGAGGCTCCCCCCACACGGGGGGGAGGGAGGTGGTCGCAGCCCTTCCTCTGCAGGGGCTCCTGTTGACATTTACACGTTGCCCGTAGTTTGTGCCTCAATCCAATTCCCCAGGACAAACCAAGGTGCAAGGTGCCTACAAGAGGGTGGCGAGGCTTTTTTTGTTTGTTTGTTTGCTCTGAACATACAGGAACAGAATGGAGCTTCATTCAGTCCATGAGTCCGGAGAACATTCCCCAAGACCACCCAGGCAGCATGGAGAGGAAGGGGCAGTCATGGGGGGCGGGGAGGCATGGGTGCCAGCCTCCGAGGAGCGGCCAGCGCTGCGGGGTCCACCCACGAGGCTCCCGGCGGCGCCCTGGGGGGAGCGGCCGCAGAGAGGGCGGTGCCCTGCCAGCCCCGGGGGGTCAGAGGCCTGCCCAGCTCGGCTCCGCACCTCCTGCGCCCCCAAACCAGGGCCCGCCCGGCCGGCCCAGGAGGCAGGATCCCCCGGAGATGCGCTCCTGCTTCCACCCCAAAGCCTGGGGTGTGGTTCGGAGGGCGGCTCCGGGGAAGGAGGGCGGCCGCGCGGCGGGTCCCAGCAGCGCGGGGGGCGGCAGGGGGTGCGGATCCGTTCGGTCCTCAGCCTCCCCCTCCGCCCGGGCCCGGGAGCCGGGATCCCCGGGAGCCGGGCGCCGGGAGCCAATGGCAGCCACCGGCCCTTCCGCCCAACTTCCGCCCAGGCGCGCGCGGAGGGAGCGCGGCCGGCTCTCCCCCGCGGGTCTCGCTGCGTGGTCCCCGATCCGGGGCGCAGGGAGGCGACGGCCGGGGGGGCGGCAGGTGGGGGCCCCGGGACTCGCGGCTCCGGAGCCGGGCCCGCGGGGCGCGGTCGGGGCGCACCTGGCGCCCCCGCTCCTCCCTCCCCGCCCCCCGCCGCGCCCGCCGCCGCCGCACGCACCTGCGCCCCCGCCCGCCCCTCGCCGGCGCCGCTGCCCCAGACCCGGGCCGCCTACCTGGCCCGGCGCCGCGCCCCGCGCTGGTCCCGCCGCGCCGCCCACCTGCCAGCCGGCTCCCCGCGCCGCGCCCGGGCCGCCCCGCCGGTTCCGCGAGTCGCGCCGCCCTCGGGGCCGCGGCGGCGTCGCCATGGCGACCGGGCGGCGGGTTGGCGGCGCCGCGGACGACGCGACGAAGGTCAAGCGAGGGGGTTACGAGGGGAAGGAAAGGAAGGTTTGTGGGGCCCGGAAGTGCCCCCAGTGGTCTCCGGACCTCGGGACAGGTCCGGTCACATGCCAGCCCCGCCCGGAGCCCCGCGTGGCGGGGGCGCAGGGGGCTGGGGGCGCGCGGGCCCAGCGCAGGTGACCTTCCAACCCGGGGCTCCCACGTTCGGGGCTCAGGGTGACCTGCGACCCCGTGGAGAGGGGTGGGGGGCCTTCTCGGCCCAGGCTCCTGGGAAGCTGCGGGCCACGCTGGAGGGATGGGCGGGCGGGGCGGGCCCAGGTGCCGGGAAAGGAGCGCAGCCGCCCGGCCTGGTCTCCGCGCTTCCAGGTTCCCTCCTTCCTCCCTTTCCTCCCTTCACCTTCACCTTCTGCTGGGCCCTCGCCCCGCCCTGGTCTCAGGTGGCCACTAGGTGTCAGACGTAGCCCGGGCCTTGGCCCACGTTGCAGACATCACACACACACACACCTTGGCCCACATTGCAGAGACACACACACTAACGTTTTGCCCCTTCCCCCAAGCCAGGGGGCTTTGCCTGAGACAGACACGACGACTACCCAACCCCCTAAGGATACAGATTCGTCCTTCCCAGCCTCTCCTGAGGACCTGGGTGGAGGGGAAGGGGGGTTGGCGACAAGGCCAAGGTTAGAGACCAGCCCCTGCTGCAGCCCCTCCCGGATTCTTTTTCCAGGAAATGCTGTGGGCAGATCACAAGGCCGGCCCAGACTTCCTACAAGCCCAGAACAAAAGGCCCTTTCCTGTTGAATGCCTGGCAGGGGACCTGTAGGGTACGGACAAGGAAGGGATAAGCAAAGGGAAGCCAAGTTTATGACAGTGAAAGTCACAAAGCTCTCGGCCCGCAAGAGGGGCCCGGGAAAGGGCTGTCGGGAAGCTCACTGGCCTAGGGGTTTAAGTGTCCGGCACCTGCCTTCTCTCGGCTTTTTCAGAGAAGCAGCAGCCAGACTACTTTTGCCTTCAGCTCCCAGCTCCACGACACATTCTGCCTGTCTCCCTCAAACCCTGACCATCTGGCCCATCTCATCTTCCTTCCCTGTGCCTTTCCCTTACCTAAACTCCCTGATCCCATCTACATCCTCACGTCCCCCTCTGATGGAGTAACCCTAATGCTGTTAGGAAAGTGAGTGGACAGCCCTTGTCAGGAGCCCGACAGCCGGGGTTCCATCAGGAGCGCATGATCTAGGGGGTCCCTGGAAACCAGGTTATCCACGAGGGGTCCCATTTCCATAACCATGTGTAACTTGAAGGTTTCTAGGCAAGAAAGCACAGCGGCCACGCAGTTAAACATTCGGGGTCCAGCAGTGAGGAACCAGGGAGCCTGTACAGGGTCGGCAGCCAGGAGAGTGACAGCCCGGTGTTCCCGGCCCCGTTGGTTGCACTGGTGCAGCCATTCTGCTTGTTTGTAGACTCTCCTTATGTTTGTCTCCACGAGGCAGGGGCTCCTGATGCAAGAGCAGCAGGTTTTGTTTATAACCGTGCAGACGCCTCCTTGTTCTGTCACGAGGTAATCAGGCCTAAACGATGATTCAAGGCTGCATCTGCTACGGCCTCCAAGGGCTCTGGTCAGGTAGCCTATTTCCCTCCGTCACTTCATCCAAGCCTCTTTGGCGACCCTGGCAGTGTCTACAGCTACCTCTGAGGGGAGATCCGCTGAGGACAGGAGCCAAGCACTCTCTCTGGGTGATATTTTCATTGAGGACCCATTAGCTGTCAGGAAGTGTCTTTCCTCCCAGCGGCCACCTGGGCGTGGAGCACTAAGAAGGCATGTTTGGAGTCATAGGTACACTCTTGCCCTTACCAAGCTCCGATGCTCTTGAGGGTGATCGGCTTGGCTAACTGAGCGCTAGTGCGGGGGGTGGCGGAGGTTGTACCCCCAGGTGGGGGAGTTGCATGGGCTATTCCGGGGCTTAAGGAGACCCGGTGTTTTCAGGTTTCCTAGGATTATTGTCAACCTTGTCTGGCCTCAGACTTCAGGGGTTACCGCTTCCGATGGGAACAGAGGTTGGGTCCCAGGGGGAAGCTGCCTTCTTTTCCTCCCACAGTCAGGGCTCAGGGGCAGAGAGGGCAGTCTGAGCTGGACCAGGGATGCCCGGGCCCTTCAGTCCTGTTGCTGAACCATCTGCAATGGGGGATCCACCCTGGGGAGCCTTCGCCCCTTGGGGGCAGTTCACCCTCCAATGGTTTCCCTTGCAAACAGGACTGGATCTGGACGGCTCTTTCAGAAAAGCCCCAGCCGATCCCTTTTGCCCCATCTCCCACTTTTAGTTCCCACTTTTGGGGTCCGGGGGAAGGGCAGCTCTATGGCACCTTCCGCCTGCCTCCCTCACACCCTGACCATCTCCTCTTCACCTGCCATCTCCCCTCTCCGTGGCCCTGACCCTAAACTACCTGAGCCCATGTCACTCCTCGGCAAGACTCACCAAGCGCCTGGGGATGAGAGAGAAATAAGGTTTCCTCCCTGGACACGTTAATGAGCCTCAGCCAAGGACGCCCCTCCCCCACCTGCCCCCAGCACTTCCCACGGGCAGTGGCCAAAGGCTCCCGGAGGGCCCTGGCCAAAACGGAGAGAACACACCTGGCAAATGGCCCAAGGATGCCCACTGCACAAACAGCTGCCCCGCAGAGGGACCCAGCTGAACCCCTCCGTGAACGTAAACTTCGTTGGGGTAGCTCTCCGGTTGGAGGGGGTTCGTGGGCATTTTAAGTTAAGAAACAGCTTCCTTCGGGCGCCAACAGGAGAGCAGCCGGCAACAATGCCGTGTGAGTTGAGTGTGAGTTGAACGTGGAACTGAGCCATTTCTGGGGCGGGCAGAGGCGCAGAGGCACAGAGGCTGGCTGGGGACTCCCTGCGAGTGCTGCCAGCCCCTTCCAAAGCCGGGAGGGGGGACGGGCCCCTGAGGTCCTCCCCTCCCCACTCAGGGAGCACACCCCTGCCAGCAGTGCCCTCAGGGGACCGCTTAGGTGGAGAGAGGGTGGACGGGGCTCTCTGAGCGAGGCAGGCCGCCTCCCTGGAGACCAGCCACATGCGGTCTTAGTTCTAAGGGAGCTCGGCTCCAACCAGTCATTTCAAAGAGCAGGTGATGCCGCCGAACTGCCGCCAAGCCCCGGGATCCATGGCCTGGCCCCCTCTAACCAGAATCCCCCGCCCGGGGTGGCAAACTCTCTCCCTCCCTGCCCCCTCGCTGCTGCTGAGGCTCCTCCTGCCTTGGAGGCCCCCCACCAGCTGGGGTGGCCTGGGCGGAGAGCAGCCTCAGGTCCCTTCTTGGGGACCTCCGATGTGGTCCAGGACGTTTTGCATGCAAACCCCGCCCCTCGCAGCCCTGCTCTGACCATCTTGTTTTCAGACACCCCCAGGTCCTTCCCACCGCCACCCCCCACCCCGCAGCACTGGGCCCATTCCGTCCGGTCTCAGCTCTGAGCACGCCCTCCTCAGGAAGGCCTTCCCTGCCCATCCGTGGCTGGCACGGAGGCAGAGAGGCAGGAGAGACTCTGGACGCTGTGCCCTGGTGACCGTGCTGGGAACCACGCCGGGCGCTCCCGCTGTTCTCTGGCCGAAGGCATTTAAGAAGCAGGAAAAAGCAAGACGGTGAACATAATGCCCCACGTAAACAGGACCTGACATCCCCAGCACCTGCTGGTCCTGTCTGCCCTGCTAAGGTCAGCGACTTTAGAAAGAAGGAAAAACCCAGAGGCCCATTTAAATTCGAATTTAATTTTTTAAAAACATTTTTTTTTTTTGGTTTAAGTATGTCCCACATATTGCATGGCAGATACTAAAAGTGTGTTTGTTGTTTATCTGAAATTTAAATCTCAGTGTGTGTTCTGTATTCCATCTGGTAATCCTACCCCTTTTCCTGTTTGGGGAGGACAGGCGAGGGGCCTCCTGGCCACGGCGGCCCCTCCCAGCACCGCTTCCCGCCCCAGCAGACAAACACCCGGCTCACTTCTCTTGGGCACGTGCTTGGGCTGCAGAGAGTCCAGGAGGCATAGGAGACGGGGTGCCCGTCCCACGGCCCTGTGAGATGCAAACGCTGGGAGCAGCATTCGTTCTCTCTTTACCGCCGTTTCATCAGGTCCCTTCCAGGGGGCAAGTGCTGGGAGCACCGGGGCTGTAGCCGTGAATGTGACAGGCACAGCCTTGGGAGTCAGCACATGGGAAGGGTGCTTGACCCACATGTGAGGGTTAGGGGCACGTGGCATGGAGTGACAGAGCTCCAGGACGAGCAGGGGTTAAGCTGGCAAAGGGACAGCGGGCAGGAGTGTTCCTGGCCAAAGAAACAGTTAAAGGAGCAAGAGCGCCTGGTCGGGTTGCTAAGTGGTTAGTGCGTAGTCCTGATGCACCAAGTGCGGTTCCATCCCCAGTCAGGGCACACACGAGAATCAACCCATGAGTGCATGAATGATGGGACAACAAATTGATCTCAGTCTTTCTCTCTCTCTCTCCAATAAAAAACAATTTTTTTTTTTAAAGAGCAAGAGCTTGCAGTGCTGGAAAGAGGCAGAAGGAGAGACACTGTCCTTGGCCACTGGGGCCACTGCCTAAATCGACACGCCTGGACCAAAGGCTGCCCAGCTCAGGGAGGTGTCCTTGCCTTGGCACCACGACTAATGGAAAGACACATACCCTGACCAGCCGACAGAGTTCCTGCGGAACTTGCTCCAACTTCCTTGAAAAGAAAACTGGGCCGAACGGGGAAGCACATGGCTACTTTGATGAACTTACAATGGAACGACAGTCACTCGGGGGGAAGCCCGTGCCTCAGCCTCACGGGGCGCAGAGGCGGTCAGACAGGCAGCGGGGGCAGCGGGAGCGTCCAGCGGAGCAGCCGCCCGGTGGCAGCGAAGCAGAGGGTTGGCCACAAACCTTCCCCAGCCACCGGTGAAGACACGGAGCCACGTGAGACCTCCCGCATTCGAGGCGATGAGGCCGAGGCCCATCAAAGGCCGTGGGGCCCAAGGTGACCTGGAGGCGGAGTGACCCGCCCGCCCCTGAGCCAGAGTCACCCTGCAGGATGGGTGCGGAAGCAACGAGAATCAGGTGAGGCCAGCGTTTTACCTCTGCAGACCCCGGGGGAACGGGTTGTGAGGTGGACGAGCCGTGGTGGGGACCAGCTGGGTGAGGAGGTGGCGCCACAGCACTGGGCACCCAAGGTGGGAGGCAAGGAAAGGGCGCGGCCTTTCCCAAGGCCCAGTGTGTCTCTGGGAAGCCCTGGGGAGGGGAGCGGGTCAGGAGAAAGTTTCTTTCTTTTCCTTCCCTTCCTCCCTTCCTCAGTTCCTTCTTTCATAAGGGTTTGTTGGGCACTTCCTTGTGTCGGGCACTGTTCTAGGCCCTGCAGAGACGGTAAAAGCAAATAGACAGACAAGCCCCTGCTTTCGTGTAACTTATGTGAAGTGCGGGAGACAGAACATGAAAAAGTAAACTAATAACATATACATGCAAACGTACACATACGTACATAGAAACCTAATTACATGTAGCAACAAGTGCATGAAGAAAACAGAGCAGGAGGAAAGGGCTGGAGCATCTCGGGAGGGGAGGTTACTAATGGGGGAAGGCTCTCTAGGGGAGAGGATTCGGGGTGCAGCCAGGTGACGATCCAGAGGAAGGCAGTTCCACCCGGGGAAGAGGATGGAAGGGCAGGCCCTGCAGCAGGAGCGGGCACGGCCCTGCCCCCAACATTCCTCTTTCCTCAGCACAGAATCAGCACCGCGGGGAGCGGGGCCGTGAACAGGTCATTGGAGAGGGCAGAGGTGGAGGTGTGAGCAGGGATGCCCCAGCATTGGAGCTGCGTCCCACCCTGACCATGCCCATCGCACATGGGAGAGTCTGGGCAGCGGGTCACAGGCAGTAGGACACCGCCTAGCTCCTCCAGCCCAGAAGGTTTGTCCTACGGCTGGTGGCGTGGGCTGAGCAGGAGCATCCGGCCCAGCATCACACTCCTGGGGCCAGCCCTCCCCTCCAGGAGGGAAATCTCTAGAAGGTGTATGCCTGCCTAGTCTCTTCTCAATCCCCACCTCCCTGCCGTTCTCCCTGAGTCAGTCAACCAATCAACCAACATGGAAGACTTGCGTGAGTGCTAGCAGCATTGCGGAGAGCAATAAACTCTCATGGGAGGAAGAGTGAGCAGCCTGGGGCGGCAGCAGAGGCCCGGAGAGGCACAGAGCGGAGCTGCTGAGACTGACGGGCATCTGCTCACCTGCACACACCAGCCCCAAACCGCACGGCAGGGACTTCTGGGCTGTGTTCGAAGCTTGTGACAGCTCTGGGTCCTCACCGTGGGTCCTAAAACTATTCTAACTCGGGCTCCACACCCCCTGGTCCTCGGCCAAACCCCTGTGCCAGGGGCGCAGCGAGGAAGTGGTAGCCACTCAAGCCAAAGGCGCAGGGTGAACAAGCCTCCGCCCGAGGCTGCCCTGGTGGGGACGGGCGAAGGCACCGCTGTGCCTCAGCTGCAGCCCTGCGGCGCCCTCTCCCAGAACAGGGCCTCAGCCCAACTCAGAAAGCAGAAGAGCCAAAACTGGTTTGGCTCAGTGGATAGAGCGTTGGCCTGCGGACTGAAAGGTCCCAGGTTCGATTCCGTCCAGGGCATGTACCTTGGTTTCGGGCACATCCCCAGTAGGGGGCGTGTAGAAGGCAGCTGATCCATGTTTCTATTCTCTATCTCTCTCTTTTCCTCTCTGTAAAAAATCAATAAAATATATTTTTAAAAAAATGGAAGGAAGGGGTAGGCATGGGAGGCCCTGCCTCCGATGAGTCCATTACGCCTGGGTGGCCTCCAAGGTCGCAGCAGGTCAGCAGCACAGGGTCCTGAGTCAGAGGTTCCGCTCGCCCTGCCCGCTCCTCCCCTCTCTCCATCCTCGCTGCTACTCCTGACCTTGGCCTTCACCTCCTGTCTCAAGTGTGCCTACCAGGTCAGCTGGTCTTAATTGAGAGCAGATTAGATGTGAAAGCAACTTGACCTTAACTCAGAAGCTCCCTCACCCAAGAAGCCACACGCCCAGCTGGTGGGAGAGGCTAAGCCAGTGGTCGGCAAACTCATTAGTCAGCAGAGCCAAATATCAACAGTACAATGATTGAAATTCCTTTTGAGAGCCAACTTTTTTAAACTGAAACTTCTTCTAATGCCACTTCTTCAAAATAGACTCGCCCAGGCCGTGGTATTTTGTGGAAGAGCCACTTGCAAGGGGCCAAAGAGCTGCATGTGGCTCGCGAGCACAGTTTGCTGACCACAGGCCTAAGCGGTCATCTGGTGCCAGGGAGAACCATGCCCCTCAGCTGGTCCTGAATTTGGGGTGATCCTTAATGTCCTATACGTATATGTATTTCAGAATTTCAGTATAATATGATTATCTCTCTGTTTAATTCAGGTGCTCTATCTAGCAATTATAACCCTCCCCCTCTCCCCTAACTCTCACCCTCTACTCCCGCCCTGCATCAGTTCAAGGTCTCACCCCAAAGACCCAGGGCCCAAAAGTGCTCCCTGGGATTGGCTGGTAGGTTCCAGGCCTAAGGCTGTTGGCAGCCAAGACCACTACTTGTGGCTTTCATACATCGTTATCCATCCCCACATCCCATCATCCGCTGTGATGTCACGTGCCCTTCACAGCTCAAGGGGCAGTGTCAGGTCCAAACGGCAGGACTGCAGGCAGTCTCATCTGTCTGTGGAGTTTCCTC